>VOQK01017978.1:3032-16413 GCA_015052645.1 Benitochromis conjunctus
CTAGAAACAATAAAAAAAAAAAAAAAAAAAAATAAAAAAAAGAAAAAAAAGATTAAAAAAAAAAAAAAAACATCAAATCAGTAAATAAAAGAGGGTAAAAAAAAAAACCATCACGGTATAAAATTTTGCATGGGTAGTGCATGCACGGTACAGGGATATCTTAAGCAGTGGCAACTGCTTACAGCTGTTATGTACAGGTGGTACCAACAGATTGTTTGCAACATATGGATACCTAAATTAGAAATATGTTTAAAAGAATGGATCCAGTCAAAAATAAATTAAGGTAGATGTAGTACGAAATTGTCAGTCATCCTTGCAATGACAGCAAAACTGACAGCTTAGAGTAATCACAGCTCCATATATAGATAGGAGGCAGGAATAATTTGGGTTATGCAAAGCTGTATCTCTTCTGGAACTGAAGTAGAATAGCAAGTACCAAGCATTTCTGCTTAGTCTTAATTCCTCATACTTGAATAAAAAGCTGATTCAGGCATTTTAGCGCAACGGATAAATTAAAATTAAATACCTTAGGTTTTATGTACAGTTCACAAGAAGAGGTTTCTAGGCTTTCTACAGATACTTTTATGGGATAATATAATTCAGACATAATATAACAAATGCCAGCTTGATAACAAGAAGAATAGGTTTGATCTAAAGGTTTTGTTGAGTATTCAAGAGTGTTTTTATTTGCACAGTAAATGTAAACTTTGTCTGTGAAAGTGTATGCATGCACTATGCATATTTTTATTATTATGTTTCGAACACATATTGGTTTAAAGACATCATTATGCTTAGAAAACCACTGTTTGTAATTGGTGCCAGAAGATACTCTGTCATTGCGCTCTTCTGTCACTATATTACTCTCTCCACCTAGTGTAAACACCCAACTCTCAGTTGCATGATTACATTTTCAAGTTATTTACGTGCCCATTCATTCCTCCTTTATTGAAAGCAACAAGTTCATACCCCTTCACTGGGGGCTATCAAAGGTCCTCCTGGGAAATGAAGCAAGTCACTAATTGAAGTAGAAGGAGACGAGACAGGCGGAGGCAAAGTGCTAAGCTTCATCACAGAGTGAAGATAACAGTTTACGAGTATCTGCGGGAGGATTTTTTTCATAAAGCCAGATTCATTGCCAAGAAAGTCAAACAAAACAGAAGGTAAATCTAAATCGAGTATTCGGGTATCCGGGGAACTCTGAATTAATTAATTTACTACTGAGTAGCAAAACATGTCTCCAACCAGTTTAAATTGTGGAGCAATATAAAATGAACTATAAGTATCGTTTCAAATTAACTGGGATCACCAAGAGCACAAAGGTTTACAGTGACTACAAACTGAGCTTTTTTTTCAGCACCGACAGAAAGCAGTTTTTTTTTAGCATACACAAAGTTTTCAGAGAAAAAAAAACAGTGGAAGTGTGTTGGTTTTGTGACAGTGGCCTTGGAAATGCAAAACCCAGTGAGAATGACATGTCTGCAGTGTCATAGTAATGAAGTGTAGTTCCATGTTTTTGGAGTGTAGCTTTCACAAGAGCATACTTTTATACAATGGCTCTGAAGTGACACAAAATCCTGATTTCTTTGACAGCTTGAGAGTATTAGCATACGTGGGAACACAGTTCTCGCCAGGATTTAGGGCTTCAATTCAAATTCAGAAATTTAACTAAAGATAAATACAAGTTGCAACTCAGTCAGAGTTTATATAACAAAGAAAATATTTGCTCTATTAACTGGTCCCCAAGTGTTACATGTGTAACTTGCACTGTGAGACATTCTGTTTGCAGTTAAAAATTGGAAGCCTTTTCCCTTCAGTGTGCACAGGATTATTTTTCCTCTTGGAGCTTTATGAAGTTTAGATTGTCACAAAACCCCTCCGGGCATCAAGATGAGTCAGTGGGCCACATGTTAATCCTTTACAAAATAGTGTACATTCAAATTAGTATTCACATTCTTTGCCTCTGAACATTGCCGTGTGTCCAAAACCAGAGAGACACATTTTCAATGGTTGAGTAAGCAGTTAAATTTCTAGCGTGGTAATGACATGCAAAATCCTTTTAATTAGCTATGTGTAACAATTTGAATGTTTTCTTACTGTCATAATTTGTAATGATACATAACTGGCTGGTTATGGGGGAGGAAAGCAGTTAATATAAATAAAAGTTAATTATTAAAGTTATTAGTCCTCTACTTTAACTGCATTTTAACCCTTAAGCCTACTTGGAAATCCTTGAAAGTTCTTCCAAACCTTGCAAAGTGCCCCTAAGTACACTTAAGGGTTAAATATGCCATCACCCTGTAGACATATTTAGTTATTATTAAGCACTATCTGTACTATTGTTGTCAGCATAGGTCATGAACTTAACGTACAGGAGCTTAACTTAATGAACTTAACCTAAGGCCTAGCTACTTCACAAGAGATTCAACTCATCTCAAATAGTTAACCATTTCTTTATGACTACCTGTCTTCTGATGGTCCAATCATCTCAAAGGTCTTTCTTGAACATGACAGTGAGTTCACTGTATTCAGATGGCCTCCACAGTCTCAATCCAATAGAGCAGCTTTGGGATGTGGTGGATTAGATTTTTATCATGGCCTTGTCATGCAGCTGACACGCTGCAGCAACTGTGTGATGCCGTCATGTGAATGTGGATCATAATCTGTGAGGAACGTTTCCAGTTGTTGAATCTATGCCACAAAGAATTAAGGCAGTTCTGAAGGCAAAGGGGGTCCAATTCAGTACTAGCTAAGATGGATCCTTTACCTGCAATATTATCTATTCTATTTTAGCTATTATTGTAGCAAGGTAGTTGACAAGTTTGTCGGTGTACTTGTAAATACAGAATGTCTATTAGTTTCATAAACTTTTATGAAGTATTTCAGTCAAAACAGTGTGCTAGAAGTAAATGATAAATAAAAGTTCTGTTTATATTTCATAGTTTCCCTACAAGGCCAATCCGCATAATTTCTGAGCAACAAACACAATGCAACGGAGAACCATATGGCCAAGTACTGTCAGATTGTCATGTTCGATAGCCACTGCCTAATGCATACTGCTCCATTTCATTGCATGGTTGTCATGGCAACAGGTGCAACTGGTGTAGTCAGTATTTGAGATCATGCCTAGATAGCTCGTTGCCACAGCTAGAATTCACACCAATCAGCAATGCCGTGCTGATGCACACTCCTGGCTAGCTGCACAAACTGCTCCGAGCCAGCAAATACACCCAGATCCCCAGAAAATCTGTCATCCTGGAGGCCGCCACAGTCTCATTTATCTATGCTCCCTCCTCCACCCCATTTTTTCAATACACTTATGAGCTTCGCAGTGAAGTTACTTATATGAACATTATATAAGGGCAGCTTTTCTAATCTGCTTGTACACAAAGTAAAGTTTCGATTAACTTTTCTCTGATTATTTAAAAATGAATAAATAAACTTCAGGATGTTCTTTTTTATTAGATTTAAATCTTCAAAAACTATATGTTTCCTAAACTGTATAGTTTGAGTTATTTAAAACACAAAGCATTTGGGGAAATCACTTTGTAGCATAAAATTACTTTTTGATAAATCGACAAGTTAGTTAATAATGGAAATAAATTTAATAAAGACTAACTTTATTTTTCTTGTTTAAGTTTGTCACTTTGTTGGAATGTATGTGATTTTGGAATAAAAACATTTCCTAATCTAAATATAAAAGATATTTTCAGAGTATAAATCCAAAACTACAAAAATAAACCAAAAAAGCAAACAGAACCTGGAATATGAGGACTGATTTATCACGCATCACCAATCCTGTTCTTTTTATTCTTGCCCTTGGCAAAAACATTTGAGAGAATTTTAAAAAATAATAATCAGCTCCAGTTTTTAAGGCTGTTTTCCAGGTATTTCTAAAAACAGAGGAACCAAAGGGAAGTAAAGTTCATATAAGTGAGCAAGCTGTGTGTCCGTCTAGGCACAGAAAAAAAGTGATTGTAGCAATCAGGAGTCAAGGTTAGACCGCACGGCAGGAGTCAGTCCTGGAGAATTGGTTTAAATTTACACACTGATTCACACACATGCACACAAACAAAGGAAAAAAGAAAAGTACATCGTTCCTCTGAGATGTTCACGTAGAGGTCTGCAGGGGGGCACAGTTTAGACTGCTGTTGCACCAAGTCTTTTTATGATGTGAATGGCTGTGTTTATAACCCTGCCCCCTGCAGCTCTTACCTCTGACTGGGTCTGGAAACAACTTTGTTGGTGTTGGTCAATTTACTGATAAATCAGCCAGGTTAGCCCTGATAAATCAGGGTTAAACGCCTTCTTTCACCAACCTCTCTCAACAATATCTCCAATACACATAGACATCAGGTGCTGTGTGATTGTCGTCCTGCCGATTACGTGTCAAATGACACAGAAAACTTCTCAGGAATGCAAGAAGTTGTGCTTTTGACCAGAATTTTAATGGCAACAACTTTAAAGCTGGATGGCAGTTCTTTCCCTCCCCAAAGTTCCAAAAAGTATTATTTTCCATTGACCTGTGATCTATCAGAGTAGAGTTTGCTGGACTGAATATCAATATCAACACAAACCCTAGGAGTTCAAAAATATATCACAGCATTCAGGCAAGGAGTACTGCTTTCCAATATCTGTATCAAGACTCGGCCTGAAATTATTTTAAAATTGCCTCGGTGTTAGATGAGGGCTAGTGAACGGCCTGCTTGAGTGTTCCAAAACAAAGAGAAATAGACGGAAAGAAAAAAAAGAAAGGATTAGACGTGAAATCTTTCACTCACCATGCATGCTTATACTTTCTGTCATTAATTTCCCCAGTTTCATTCTGGTCTCACTCTCATTCTTCTCCCTTGAAAGGGAGTTCTTCCTTCCTCTTGTTACCAAGTGCTTGCTAATAGGGGATCATCTAATTGTTGGGTTTTCTCTCAAATACTGTAGGATCTTTCCCCTACAATATAAAGGCAACTTAAGGCCATTTATTTTTTTGTTTTTTTATGTGAACTTGCACTATACAAATTTAATTCATCTAAATTGAATTGATTTAATTACAAAACTCTTTCTTCATAAAAAGAAACATTTATATCTGGTTTAAATTTGTCTGAGCTTTATGGTTGAGTTCTTGTACTCCTCTGTAACTCTTCAAGAGCAGATGTTTTTCTTTATCACTCTCGGGAAGTCCTATTCAGACCACTTGTAGGTGTGCATTTTTGGTTTTCAATTCAAACCTAAGCAGAGCGCTAACATAAATCCATCCACCTATCCCCTTTCTTCCACTTATTTAGTTCAGCATCATAGTAGAGCTGGAGACTTTCCCAGCTGTCACGGGGTGAGAAACGAGGTAAACCCAACAGGTCATTAGGGACCATGTCATGGTTCTGGGTCCAGTGTTTTTGAGTTTTGGTGACATTTTGTATTATGGTTTATGATTTTTAGGTTCTTTGAGTAATCCTGAGTTTACTCTATGTTAGCTTTTGTACATTTAGGCTCCCCTTGTGTGTTTGCCCTCTGTGCCCCCCTCTGTGTGTATGTGTTTAGGTGTGTTTGTCCTTGTGCCTTATTTCCCTCCTCTGCGCCCAGGTTCTCTTCCTTGTGTGTATCATTCCATGTTTCCCCATCTATTATGATTGTCTATCTCCCTAGACCTATCTTTCCCCAAGTGTTCGGTCCTCCCAGTCCCGTGTCATGTTGTGATGTTTTTGTCTCTCTCCCGTCCTCCCTGTCATGCTCTCTCGTGTCCCCTCGACTGTCCCCCACTCCTGTGCCATGTTCCACCGTTTCCTGTTTTATTGTGAAAGTCGTGTTTCCATGTTCGGTGTGCTTCCCCTGTGGCATCTTGTTAATTCGTGTCAGCTGTGTTCCCCGTGTGTTCTCGCTTCCCTCGTTATTCTTCTGTGTATTCATGTCTGCGTCTCCCTGGGTCCTGTGTCGTGATATCCCTCATGGTTGTGCGTTTCCCTGTGTGCCTCTCCGTGTGCCTCATTCATATAATTTTCCACTCTAGTTTTGTGATTCAGCAAATAAAGCTGTGTTTTAGTTTACTTTCACCTCCATGAATCTGCATTTGGGTCCTATCCTGCCTGCGGTGCACAGCCGATTCATGACAGAAGATCACGACCAGACAATGGACCCAGCAGCTCACTACCCCTCCGCTGAGCTGCAGGAGGACCTTATTTACATGGTGTAGTTTCTGTGCCAAGAGTGGGTAGCATTCCCCATTAAGGAATACCAGGAGGAAATAACTCCCTGGTTACAGAAGATGATTTCCAGACTTCCTTGGTTATTCGGCTCACTACATCCTATTATTCTGGACTTTCTCGTCACCACTGTGTACGTCCGCCCAGAGCAGCAGCCCGCCAGAGGATTTTCAGCCTGGGCCACTGGAGGATTGGCGGCGCGGCCCGTCGGAGAATTCGTGCCCCGGCTCCGCGTTCACGCCACCGTCACTATACCTGCTGAGCTAACCCTGTTGGTGAGTGAAAGTGACTGCTTTTCTCATGCTCAGTCCCAGCATTTTGATTTTGGACCATATGCTGCTAAGCTAATCGGGTCAGAGACTGATTGTTTTGTTGCTGTGCCACTCGCCCCCATGACTGTCTACTTTTCTGAGCACAATATTTAAGAGACTGATAGCCACGTCTTCTCATCCTTGGACTGTGTTGCTCCTAGTTTTGAGACTGCCAACCATGATGCACCTCCTAGTGACTGTTTGGGTGTTTCCACCTGTTCTGTCATCTGAAGTCTCTGGTGTTGGCCAGCCAGCTTCTCAATCAGTGACTGCTTATTCGGGCTCTCAACAAACTAATGTTAAGGTCAATGGGGAGGCAGCCTAAACCTCTAAGTTAGCCAAGAGACTAGGATTGTACACTGCAGAGCTGGCTGAACAAGTCAAGTCTTCTGTTCCATGGCCATGTCTGTTTGACTCCGTGCGCCATGCAGTTATCCTGAAAACCGACTGTGGCACTTCCCAGACTGCTGTTTGTAACACTATGTTTAGTGTTGCTTCACACTCAGTTTATTCAGACACTGCCTGTGTTACTACTTCTGCACCAGTGACTGCTCCTGAGTTTCTCTCTCCTCCTCCTGTTTCTGCTCCGATGGTGGCTCGGGCCCAGCTTTCCCCTGCACCTGTTACGGTTCCTCGGGTAGGGACGCTGAGGTCCAGTTGGTCCCTGCTCCAGTCCCCAGGCTGGCGGAGGCTTCGTTCGTCCCTCGGGTGGAAGCGGCAGAGGTCCAGCTAGCTCCTGCACTGGTTCCCAGGGTAAGGGCAGACAGAACCCAATCCGTCCCTGCACCTGTATCTGCTCCTCGGGTGGGGATGGCTGATGTTCGGCCAGGCCCAGCACCCATTTTGGACTGTGAGAGAAAACCAGAATGCCTGGATTAAACCGCAAGTATGGGGAGAACAGCCAAACATCACACAGAGCCTGGATTTGACCTCAGCATCTTCTTACAACAGTTCTAACCAGTCATGTTACTTAGAAACAAAAACATTCTCGTGTCTCCATCTTCCCTTGATATTTCCAATGTGTCTCCAGGTATTCCCAGTGTTCCAGGCTTTCAGTTTATTAGGTATTTAACTTTCCCAGTCTAGGTTTTTTATGGTCAGTTCTTTGTTTGTTTTGATGTACCTGTTTTGTTCATGTTTTGGTACCAGCCATAATAAACAGCTTGCCTTTGGTTAAAATCCAGTTTTGCCTCTCGTGGTCTCCATTTGAGTCAGGCTGCATTTTGACGCCAAATCCTGTTTGCCATGTTTTCTTATTGCAAAATTCTAAAACATTAACATTTATTGTAGAAGCTCCCAACATAATTTCAGACAGGAACAGTTCGCTCTTATCAGGCCTGAAAATGACCTAATAAGAGTAACCTTAACCATGACTAGGGGTGCAATGCTTGGACACAGGTTTAAATATGTTAATTGCAGTGCCCACGCTTATAGTAGTTGCACAAAGTCAAGGTTAGGAATGAGTGATTGAAAGCGTTTCTCCACCTGCCTCGGGCGGCCTCTTGCTCTTCGTTGCATTGAGGACATGACTGAAAGACTGCTGACGGCTTCCTCTGCCACTGTTTCTGTCTGCTGGGTAGTTCTGTCAACAGATCATCCCATCCCACTGAGAATGAAATCAAACCCGAGGTGGCTCTCCACTATCTACTGTCATTTCTCATTAAAGAGATATGAATCACTCCTGACACCGTGTAATTGGTAAATGGTAATTTCTGAGAGGAAATTCTGGGAGACTGAGGAAGAAAATCACACTTTGGATTTGAGATCGGAAGGATTATGACATGAAGCTTAACTGCCTCTTCCTACAGTCTTTTTTTTTTTATTGTATCTGATAGCCAAGGATTCCACTCGCTCAAGAATCAGAGACACCCTTTATCTTGGTACCCTCCAATAATGACACCACTGGTTTTTAATATCAGTTGCTATATATCGTTCCTGTCTTTTAAACTCAGATTTCACAGTCGCAGCTTGAAGGAAATATTCCCATTGATTTATCCTTAAAATGAAGTCAGTTTTTTTTTTTTTTCCTAATCAAAGAAAAATCATTTAGTGAAAGGGAATGCTCGTATAAGAGTGACGGGTTTTAGGTTTTCAGTGATCACCAGCATCTGGGAGAGCGCTTCATGATTTCAAATCTTGATTAAAGTCATTCATTAATCAACTGCACTTCCTGCAAATTAACACTAGCATTGCAATATAGAGGAAAAAAAAGGGAGATTAAAAAAAAGTGGCGCCTTAGCAATTAGGAAAGACCCCCAGAGGGAAGACAGTCATACTGGTGAGAAGCTTAATTGGTTTCAGGTTAGCATTGCTTTCATTCGAGAACCAGCGGCAGATATATGCCAATCTGGTACCTTTGCTTAACCATAATCTGGACTTAATCAA
Organism: Benitochromis conjunctus; assembly: GCA_015052645.1. Taxonomy (NCBI): domain Eukaryota; kingdom Metazoa; phylum Chordata; class Actinopteri; order Cichliformes; family Cichlidae; genus Benitochromis; species Benitochromis conjunctus. The sequence goes on from VOQK01017978.1 coordinate 11,920, forward strand.
CTGTCTGACAATTGCTGCAGAACCATACATTAATATTATTAAGTATAAGGCAAATTATTCTTAGATAGGCAATTTTTTTCCCATGCTATGTGGGTGTCTGATAGCATGGAAAAAAATAGGAAGGTTAAAGTGCACACAAGTGCAAAATAAGGCCGGGGGTCTGCAACTGGGCCCCAGCAGGTAATGTCCAGAGAAACAAAAACTAATAAAATAATAATCGAACACTGTATCTGAAAGGACCCCCACCCATATTTTTTTGAATAGATTAATAAATCATTTTTCGAGTACTCTGTGATAATAAATAACAGACCAAGTGTCAGCTGCCTGTAGACTGAGTTTCCCATCGCTCACAGACTCAAACTCCATCTTGGACTGCAGTTTGAGACAGTACTCTGTCATCTACTCTGCAGGCTTATTAAGTAAACAGTGTAGCTGCACATGAAATGGTTTTTAGCCAGCTTTATGTTCTAGTTGAAGTGACCCTTCAACTGGAAGATCTTCACAGCATGTCAAGGAGTGCCATCACCAGCTACAGTCCAGGATGGTCGAGTTAATGTGTAGAGCCATGAAATGAGTCTCACAACAGCAGCTTAATTATCTTCCCAGTAGGAAAATTGGAGATCGGAAGGGCGATAATATCTGGTCAGCTGTGGCTCAAAATAAGAGTGCAAAATAGTTTATTGATCACTTCATTTTATCAGACACCAGAAGTCTTAAATGAGATGACTCACACACAGGTCATACGAGAAGAGAAAATTATTAAATTCATATTCACAAACATGCATATGTATACAGTATATCCATACATTGTATCTGTTGGTTAATTTGTCCATTCATTGATTCAAACATTTTTACACAATTGTGGATGTAAGTTGATTGTACAATGGACTGATGATGGAAGGTTGTTTCTGCCACTGAAAAAAAGAGGAAGAAAGACAAATTACTCAGAAATCGAAATTCTGAGATATGTAACTCATAAATGGCACATAACTACGTCTGTGCAGTACAGTTACCTCCATTGTATAGATGTGTTATCCATCACTGACATGACAACTACACGAGGACCTGCAATACACCAACACTACAAAGTGTATGTTGTCCAAGAACCCTCTTATGTGTTGCTGGCATTTAGACATTTTTGAGCAGGATTTGACATTTCCAATTACCATTTGGATGAGAATGCTACCACACACACAACACCCTTCATTTCCTGCCGTAGAATGAGAGAAAAGTCAGTCAAAGGACATACAGTTGTTTCCAAACCCAGTCGGCTATTAAAAACTAGGCATTGACTTTGCATCCAACCTTAAATATACATGTTGGGACACATACAGATCTAGACTGGCAGAAAAAACTGTGCCTGGCATTTTTGCATAAACATTATGTATATATTTCAATTTCTTTGATTATTGATATTGAAACGGGTTTTCTTTTTAACCAGGCCAGTACATATGTTGCTGAGTAAGGACATCTTAGTTGCACTGCAGTGTGACATGTCACAATCAAAAGCTTCACTTTAGCTAGTAGCAGTGGCTCATGATCATATTAGCCATATTTGAATACTTACTTGAATCTCTTGCTTCTTAATTGTGTCCCTCCATCTAAGTTCTTACCCAGTTAATTACACGTTGCTCTGTCTTACATCGTTCACCTGCTATCCTTTCTGCGCAGTCACAAGAGGCTAGTGCTAGCAACACCAGCCTCTTGTGACTGTGAAAGCTTGTTACTAATTGTTGGTACTACTGTGGACGGTGCAGTAGAATCAACAGCAACCCCGACAGCTAATATGTCAGTGAATTTGATCAATTTTGCTGCATCTATTTTTAGTTTCATTTTCTTGTAGTTATTAAGCGCCACCGTTTTGCTTTTGTCATTCTATCTTTGTCAACCACTTCTTCCACATTAAACCAGCAGTAGCCTGTATATCCATAAGGGGAATATTGACCCACTGGCCTACGAGTTTGTAGGCATGAATGAATCAATGAATCAGATTGGCGAAAGCAAAACTCCTGTGCAGACTCTCTTGAAATGTAACAGTGACTTTATTTACAGTGAAAATAGTGAAGCAAAGGTTCAACTCGAATTCCTTTACAGGGACTACTCTGGTTCCCAAATGCTCATAAATCTCCTTGAATGTTTCTTCCCAGATACCCTCTCTCCAGACCCAGTTTGATCACCAATCTCATGGACAAATTCTCTCCACAAGAATCTTCACACATAAGATAGAAGTACATTTTCCACACAGTTATATTAGATTTTTTTAAAAACCCACACACACCAAGCAAATGAGCACCAGAACCAGGGTTTTACTTACTCTTAGTCGTCTAGCCTCAGGCACTCCCTTAAGAAGGGGCTTTGACGAGGAATTAGGAACAGGTGTGTCATGATTAGCAGGTATGCAAGGCACAAACTGGTACACACACACAGACATATATTTATTAACAGGGACAGAGGACAGGAAAGGTACAGAGCAAGGAGAGGATAAACAGACAGAAATGGCAAGACAGAAAGCAGCACGGAGAGGACAGAGGGACCATGACATTACCAGTCAAGCCCTGTATAGATACTGCGCCACGATTTCACAGCAGTTTCAGCAGTGAATTCAAGACAGTAACTACACATGTCATATTCTGATATTCTGATCTCATCTAATTTGACATGTAATCCTGGTTAGACCTTTATTTCAATAGCCAATCAGTGGAGAATGCATTATATTATTTTTGTAAAATAAGTTTTGTTAAATAAGATCAATGATTATTGAACAGGACATTAACTGCGTAAATACTGACAAAGCACTGAATGAGTGGAAGAATAGACATTGTTCTTGCATTTCAATCACAGATTGCTATTACACTACACTTGATTTTCTTTTCGTTTACATTTTTTTTTCTTCCTTGACAACCCCATGAGAATGCTGAATGATTTTACAGATCCGTTCAAAACTATTAAGTTTTGTGTACAAGAGCGTAAGGATATATATTGACTTAAATAATTATGTCGCAGCCAGTTATTGGATTCCCTGAAACCGTGCATCTAATGGAGTGCTCTGGTATTGTGCAATGGTCAATCTCTTCAAACTGAGCCTTTGTTAGACTAAAGTTCCTAATGTGATCCTAAAGAGAAAAAATAATAATAATAATGAGCTCAGCCACTCTAACCCTTGCACAATGGTTCATTGACATGATTAGAAGTAAATAAAGTAATTACCCATCCTGCAGTTTGGCAAAGCTCCTGCATATAAATAGGCATCATTATAGGGTACAGTGGATGAGTTTGCTGAGCATTTCTACCTTTGGTGGAAAGCGATTTTGATCTAAATTGATTGCTATGGGATTATCCAGGATTTATTAAATATTAAGGCATTGACTTCCACTAATGTAGATAATTAGGGTTTATTCAAAGTCAAAACGAAATTGGCATAAAATGTGCATGGAAAGTGATTCATTACTGAGCCACTAGTCAATTCATCAATTATGATTTTCATTACATATCATAATTAAGAATGCTCAAGCAGAATTGATGTAGTTAGAAAGTCTCATTACCCTGCTATTGGAATTAACAAATACATTTTGAAAATGTGTTGAAACATTTTCACATACACTGAACAAAAAAAAAAAAATAGTATAATCTAAGCCACAGCAAAATTATTAATTACTAAACAGTAGTGCCCCAGTTGAGCTCATTAGTTAGTGCCGTTTTCGCTTTGAGTGACCACAGAAGTTCAGTTTTATCAGACGGAGAAGGACATTCATAATCAAAACCACTAAAACTTTCCTTTTACAATTTTAGGTAATAGACATTTCCTTTCATTATGATGGTTTTGTGCAGGAAGTAAGATTCCTGCACAAAACTGTTGCAGTATTAAGTCCAGGAAATATTTGTTAACCTGTAGAGAGTGCTCTAAAAAGAACCTAGATACCAAATGTATTCATCTTGATCTGCCATATAATGCAATACCAACCCAGGTCCACATAACTGAATGTCAAAATGTAGTTTGTTACTGCCCTGCCTCCAGGATAACATACTATATAAAGTTTATCTGACACTGTAGAGAAGTGGAAAAAAGGCTTTTAGATAAAAAAGATGAACAAAACAAAGCAGCCCTCTCCTGCATTACAATCATTTTCGATCATTCTAACCACTCAGACACCCTTCATATGTATAATTTGTACCTCCTAACAATTTTAATCTATATTTAACTTTCAGCCACTTGAAATGCTTGTTACTTGATTGTAAATATATGTTTTATTGTGACTCTTCTAAAATACATGATTGTGTTATTTTTCCTGGGAGGACACTCTCTGTGAAACATAATATAACTAAGCAGTCTCATATTTCTCACAAAGAAGTCAGATCTCATGCAGTACATGTTTTATAGACTTGATATTGGCTGTTGCAAATTATGCCAAACTACATAATAATTTGAGAGGCACTTACACTTATAAGCTTGTTGAAACTGCGGGAAAAAATTAAATACTGAAATCAAAATGTTGC
>VOQK01017987.1:21877-34754 GCA_015052645.1 Benitochromis conjunctus
AACATGCAAGACAAATAATCAGTTTAGCATTTTTCTTGCTAACTTGCTAGCAAGCAGGTAGAGCACACACATACACACCTTCCTTTCCACTGACAGATAAGACAGAGCCTGTGTTTGAGGGGCTGATGGTGATTACCTGTGCCCGAGGGCCTGAAAAAACTCACACATACTACAGATAGCAGCTTAAGCCTCAATTATTCCATTCATATGGAGGTAATTGTTTCCCATGAATATGAAATGTTTGTCAGTCTCTCCTTTAACACTGTGAGAGCTCTGTTGATGCTGCTGGTGGAGAACAAAGCCCTCGAGGTATGTCCCATTTCCATATGGGGGAATTGAGGAAAGCCTGAAACATCCCACTGTTTACAGTAAACTCCTGGTCCCTTCAGAGGGTCTGGAAAGGCTGGCACTCATACCAGCAGCTTACTCTTTAACCTTCACCCGCCAGCTGCTCTTCATTAAACTCCCTGAGCTGAGATCATTTCTCTGCATGCACTGCGCAGAGTTATTTTAAATTTTGATATACGATAATCGACTATAACATTTCATTTGAGTTCCTGATGCATTCAGGTTTATGATTAGAGATTTCATTTATTATTTATCAGCACTTGCTGTTAATGTAGGCTGTTAATGTAACAGCTTGACCTACGTGTAGCACAGCCAGGCCTTTATTTTATTTATGCTTATTGAACTGTATGATGCTTTGGTTTATATATTCTACATTATGAGTAGTATCTGTGTTCAAGTATCTGTTTTTAACTCTTACATTGTTACAGCAATCCATAATTACATTAGATTAGTTTTAAACTCTGAGATGTTTTCCAGTGCCGCCCTCAGCAGGAGATGGTTCTCGGCCTTCACTGCGTTACTATCTTTGCTAAGATCCCTACAGGGAAAGGAGTTGTTGTGCTCTTTTCTTAACAAGGCACATATTTGTTAATGTCCTCCTGATTTATTAGGAAAGGGATATTCAGTGAGCCTTTGTCATGGAGAGACCTCTTTATAAGACCACTCATTGGGTGAGTGGGACTACCAATCAGGCTTTTGGAGGTCAGAGTGTTTTTTGGAGGATGGGCTGAGAAAAGCAGGGTAAGGACTTTAGCATAAGCATGGAGTCAATCTGCTAGGACTGCTCTGCACAGTGAGGGGCCCTCCACAGGCTTGTACCAGGGGTCTTTATTTCAGGGTCCTTGCACTTTTTTCCCCTTTAAAAAAAAACAAAAAACACAGCAACTACATCAACCTTCTGTCCTGACCTGCTTGACTCATTCATATGCATCAGTCGCTCTCTGGGCTGCAAAGTTTCCAGATGCATGCCTGCGTGAATAGGTGAACTAATTTGGGAAGTAGTCCTAAGACACAAACTGGAGAGCCTGTCCACACAAGAATGTAGACTTAGAAAAGCAGCACAAAGAGAAGAGCTAATTTACGAGGATGCTGTTCCTGCAAGCAGAAGATGGTGATACAGTACCACAGAGGGTTATAGTTCACGCACAGAGTTCTGCTAAATCTTTGAGTGATGCTGTAAAGCCATTAGCTGATGAAGCCATGCAACAGTCAGCGGAAACGGAATTATATTTTTTCAAACAGTGACTTAAAAACAGTAAAGAAGTCAAGAGACCTCAAAAGGATGAACTGTTATGGTTCTTTATAAGTAGAATTTCTTATAAAGAAAGTATCACGTTTGCTCAGTGGTCCAGGAATTCATAGCAACACCCCTGACTTCCAGTTACAGATGCACACACCTCTTCGTCTACCATTATTAGATTTTTCCCGTATGCCGCTCGGTGGACATGATGCTCAAGGTTGAACATACAGGAAAAAGACTACAATGTGTGGATTTGAATAGTGGGGGATGGGCATGTACAGTATATATGTGTATATATATATATATATATATATATATGCATGAACAAACATGCCAGTGTGTGTGCTGTTCCCTTTAACAGCGATACAGGCAGACACTGTGAGCTAAGAAACAGACAACGCTTCATTAGTGATTCCTGTAATGTCAATAAAGTTGGGATGGTTAACAGGAAGAGTGTGGGATGGGGCAGGGGGGGACCGACCCAAGGCCATGGGATGTGTTGGACCAGGCTTATGACGGTGGTGAGCACATCACTCATCAGCTGACAGAGGGAGATCTCACTGTCACAGTAAATATGCAGCAAGCACTCTGGGTATTGTAAAGACTGCATCTGATGTGTACAACCGATCAGTGGACAACGAAAGATTAAATCCCCCAAATCAAATCTAATTTCATTTTCTCATCTTAATATCCAGATGTTGGTAATTACTGTGCAATATTTTCTGAAACATGTCACACTTTAATTCAACCCTCGCAGAGCAGAGTCCTTTTTGTATTTCACAACATCCCAGTTTAGCTGTCCCTTGCACATATTATAATTATTATAAGAAAATATGTCAAGCTCAATCTATGTCTGGTTATGATCAAGTAATTTGTCATTCAGCTTTTCACTTGAAATGTGCCAGGTGCACATTACCTAGCACAAACAGTTAAACATATAATGAAGTTATACTGTATTTATTTAATTTAAGAAAATAGTAGAAATATCCTAACCTTGAGGGCACATGAGACATCATGTCTCTTTAAAGACTCAGGATCTCAGAGATTTTGGTCATATTGACACAATAGTGTCACACAGTATCACACAGTTGATGTGGATTTGTTTACTCCACATCCTTGATTTGACTTTTCCACTTCATCACATCCCGTGCCTGTGGAGGCCACCTGAGTACGCTGATCTCATTGTCATGTTTAAGAAACCAGCATGAGATAATTTGAACTTTGTGACATTGCATGCTATCCTGCTGGAAGTAGCAACCAGAAGATGAGTACACTATGTTCAAAAAGGGGTGGACGTAGTCAGCAGCAATACTCCGGTAGACTGTGGTGTTTAAACAATGCTCAGTCAGTACTAAGGGCCAAAAAGTGTGCCACAAAAAATCCAACATACCCATACCATCCGAATGTTGCATCAGGAATTGAGAGTCATGAGATCAGGGAATGTTTTTCCAGTCTTCAGTTGTGATGATCCGTGTGAGTTGCGCCCTTGGGTTCCTGTTCTTGGCTGACAGGAGTAACATCTAATGTGGTCTTCTGCTGCTGTAGCCCATCTGCTTTAAGGTTTGACATTTGTCTGTTCGCAGATATTGCTTCTGCAAACGTTGGTTGTAAAACGTTATTATTTGAATAACTGTACACATCCAGTCAGCTCAAATATCCTCTGACCCTTGGCATTATCAAGCTTCAAGTGGCGGCTGTGCAGAATAATCCCAGTAGATAAGATGGTCAGATACTCATCCTGGTGCGTGTCTGACACCAACAAAGTTTCTGCTAACAAGCAGTTGAACAGGTGTACCTAATGAAGTGAGTGAACAGCTAAGTTTTTGTTCATCTGTTTGTTTGTTTTTTAGGAAATTCACTGTTTTCAGGCTTGTTGTTGTAAAACAATGTCCACCATTCGCATTATTAACTGAATATGTGCATTTAATAAAACACACTAAATATTGTGAAAATGTAAAACGCATTCAACCCTGCAACAGGAATTCACCCCCATTATATCAGGAGTTGTGATGGGCTTGAAAATCTTGCACTATTGACATTACTGACTCTAGCAGCAATCAGTACACCGCATGGCATCATTCAGTTTAGACATTCGTGTACTTCATAGCTACAAAACTACTTTTTGTTACCCGTTTTTAAATATTTTACTGTGAGATTTGCCCCTAAATGTGATGAAAAACTAAGATTGACAAAGTCCAAATATAGATAAATATAACAGAAAATCACTGAAAATGAATCAGAAGCATATTTGCTGTTCAGATGATTTAAACAATGCCAGGAGGATCAAACCATTAATTTATGGTGGGGGTGAGAAGTGTTTGCATTGCAAGGTTGTGTAACACAAGGACAAGGGTAAATGTTTTAATTTCCCTGGAAATCATTGTATACTTTTAGAGAAAATTTACAATGTCCGAAAAAGGGACGTGCTAATTCAGCATGACCAAAACATTCAGCAGTATTTCCCACTGTGTCCTCAAAAAAAGAAAAAGAAAAAGAAGAATATATTGATGTGATGAATAATGTGGACAGGCAAAAACAACGATTAAAAAATGATTTTCTTGTCTGTTCATTAATAAAAATATGCAACACCTTGAAATGCAAAACTGAAAGTGAGTTTATAAAATATTTCCATATCTTCAGACATAAAATACTGAAACTGTGAGTAATGTCATTTTGTAAATACCGAATCTGTATTTACCTACTATTTAAAGGGGGACTTTGAAGCTTATTTAACACTTATTATTTCTATTCTTGTGCTCTCTTAGAGTAGCTTTGCATGAGTCACAGCTCAAAATGATCCTTATTTATCTTATACTTCAGGTAGAACATTAGGAAAAGCATTAAAAGTTAAATAATACACTTAATGGGTGAGAAAGCCATTTCCTGTTTTTGGGATACACAACGAATCTGAAGGGGCACTTGTGCAATTTATTCTTAAATATCCACATTTGAATGACAAAAAGATATACCTGATTTTTAGTTGTCAGTCAGATATAACCTGTATATAAAGATGTGTCTAAGAAAGTTCTTGACAGCGCTTGATCTAACCTGCCTGGTAAGCTCTCACATCATTTCAGCTGTTACTACTAAAAATAATCTGAGAGCCTCAGATCAGAAAGGTTAGCTTCTGAGACGTGCAGCAGATATGGCTGCACGATTAATACATATCTTCACATTTAGCATCAGAAAAAAATAATTTGATTAATTAACTAACTGTGGATTAAAACAAAAACTATGAATAAAATATTTTACATTTGTGGTCTACAAGCAGGAAAATCCGTGCTTGTTATTCTCTATGAAATGTCTCCCCAGAAGCGTTCTCTGGTTGAAGCTGCTAATCTTGAGGTCAAAGCACCATCTGCTGGTCATCATTAAAAAGCCAAAAGCACTGCTGTTGATAGCTTCTCTGCACGCAACCATGCACTAGAGGGTAGTGTTGTACTTGTCTCATCTGAGGGACCGGCGCTTAGTTTGTACCCCTACTTCACATTACAAATACAAATAAAACAAAAGTTTTTGAGGTTTATTTGCTGTATATTCCACTTAATCCTTTGTATAAAAAAAATGCCACAATCCCCTCTGACTGTAAACTGTCACGCTCTTCAGTGCCAGTTCAGCAGAGAATGATCAGTTTCTCCATAAAACATCCCTTCTGTGTATTGCCCAACAATATTGACATTTCCAGTAGTTTGATTTCTGACCCCATATGAGTAATAAACTATTCTGCAGTCATTATAATAAGTGGCTGTAAATTGTTACTTGTGGGAATATCTGAAATGCAATGCAGTGATAATAGCTGGCAGTGATTGTGGGAACCATTTAGACGTGAAGGAAAGCTTTGTAGCGGCTCCTCTGCTAAAATGCAGGCATTCTTGTTCAGGCCTCCGTGGTACAAATTTGCTTGTTTATGTGGGAAAATTTCTGTTTGTCCTTTTGCACAAAAACAGGCATGTTTTGTTCTTCTGCTGGCATTTAAGAGGGATTCTTCTAAAGCAGAAGTGAACTCCATAAATACTCTCCCTGAGAAAACGTGTTCACGTTAACCTTTAGAAAAGGCTGCTCCTGTCATCTGTGAAGTCTCCATTCACTCTCCTTGTTCTCACAAAGGTCATGGGCTAACCAAATGTCCCTAGGATAAGGCTAAAATGTTGCTATCCTCTCTGAAAACAGCATTTGGCATTTCTGACACACACCGTCAATATACAGTATGCGGAGTATTCAGATTCTTCTTGAACATCTACAACTCATTCCACATGATTGGAAATAAATAGAGATATTGTGTTGGAGTTCCTGACCTCATGACTTTGCCAGGTCAATGGGGGCTCTACTGAACCCATATAATAACCAAATATTATAGGATACTGTTAGATAATCACACTTTTCTACATTGGATAGAAATGTATAGACATTAAAGGAAGTGGTCAGCTTTGCTGCCCCACAATAAGAAAGTCTAGAGTTTGAATCTACTGGCCTCTCTGTATGGAGTTTGTATGTTCTACCTGTGTCTATGCTGGTTTTCTCTACGTTCTCCCAGCTTCTTCCTACAGTGTAAGAACATGCATTGGTTAGGTAGATTGGCAATTCTAAATTGGCTGTAGGTGTGAATGATTGTCTGCCTTTTTGTGCTAGGTCTGCAGTAAACTGGCAAGATGGTGCCAGCTATATACTTCCTCACATCCCTTAATGCTGATGTTCATTTGTGGTGGTTTGTCATATTGATCAGCTTGCTGAATGCTGATGTGACAGAGGCCTCTGATGAACCATGATGCTTCTTGTACACGGTGGACTGTAGAAACACACACAGGAAACTTGCACTGTCAGAACATCACAACAATATCAAACGTTAAGCCTGGACATCGTGTCTCTGTGAAAGTTGTGCTTCTCCACGGAGGAGCTGAAAGACATCCGAGTGAGAGGAGGAAAGGACTGATGTAGCCTGTAGACCAGGAAATTGATTAATGACCACCAGCATAGCGATCCATCTTTTTGACAGGCCAGCCTCTAGTCTCTAAAAGAGGAAAGACTTCAGCCCAGATGTTTTCCATTTAATATCTAGATTTACAAGTGAGAAATGAAGAGATGTATTTTATTTATATTTTCCCATCTAATTTTTTATGAGTGGAAGTGGTGTTACAGTCCTCTTGAGAAAAATCAATATATGTCATAAGACATTCACATTGTCCTCCTCAAAAGGTAAGAAAAGCTTAAAACACATTTGTCCGAGGATGAGGAAGTTATGTCATTTGCAGTGTTTACTGCAGTGCATCCGTGGAGGCCTTTTCATCATTGACAGAACGGTAGGAGCAGTGTTCTCCAAAGAAATGAAATACATTCGCTGGATGTTGCTTAAATTTATGGCCTCAGGGAGAGTGTCAAGCTGAGAGGCCATTGTCAATCCCAGTCAATCACTGCTATGTCAGCAAGGGTCCCAGCTGTCCACATGAAGTAGTGCACTAAACCAGTCACCATATGGGCTCACAAGCATGCTGGTACATGAAGTCACTGTGTCAGTGCAATTTAAGTTAAAAGAAAGAAAATTTACATTCCGGAGAATTTACAGGAGTAGCAGATGTAATTTATGCCTGAAAGTAGCCCCGTTACTGAAGTAAATTATTTCTACGGTAAAGCAGGGACATGGGCGTAGGTTGGACTTACGGAAAGAAACTACAAATCCCAGTATGGCTGGTGTGGGAAAAACAATTCACCCCCACAATCTGAGGCGTTCATATTGCTGTAGCCGCGTTGGATTTTTACCGTAACAGTTGGAAAACTGTGAAAAAGATAATCTGCCATTCAATTTATGTTCATGGTGAAAAAGAACAGGATGCAGGCCGAGAGCTGCAACATCCCAGAGCTCAAAAACAAAGCACTAACTTCACTTATAGACTTTAAAAACATGTAAATCGTCAATTATGTATACACTTCGAACAAGAAAATCCGTATAGTCATATCAAACATGCCGTTCTAACGTGTTTTCCATTTTATAAGTTGTTGTTATAAAAATGAAAAACATTTAATATTTTTTCCCTGCACCGTTTCAGTCTCTAAACTCTGAGTTATATAATTTCCGACCGTATTTGAAAGCACCCCCCAGCAGCAGCAGCCCTCCGCATCACACACAGATTCATTCACTGTGTGGCTGGAGAACAACAGGCTACCTCCCTCAGTCCTGTGTGAGTGTTCCAGCCTCTGAGCCCTTCATTAAAGTTACAATAAATACTAAATTGTCGTTTAGGCTCGAGGTCGGATTTCTTTTAAGCTTCAACACGGTAATATTTCTCTCGCGGTGGAATCGGGGGTTTTATTTCTTTTCAAAGTCATGACTGAGACGTTTGTGGACAGCATGGTCTTTTGTTCTCTAGCTATATTTCTCGTTTTGACAAAGGAGAGCTGGGTTTTTATTTTGCCTAACCGCCTCGACAGCTTGACACCAGTGTTTGCTAGTGTGGGTTATTTTATTTTTTTTAATTTTTGTTATGAAATATTCTCCAGTCTTGTGTAGCAGTGACGCCTTACAAGGCGACTGCTATAATCCTGTTTAGATGTACTGTAATACCAAACTGACATAAGAGGAAAGGGCTGTATTTTGTATTTAGGCCTGTGTAAATGTATCCACTTTGGAAGTAGCTGTTGTTAATAATCTTTTTCTTAAACCCCCTTTTTGTCATGTTTTTCTAGGATGCTGCACAGCAAGGGAACAAAGAAAACAACAGAAGCTTTGAAGCAATTTTGCCATCTAACAAAGAGCCATAAAATCAAAATCAACATGGGATCCGAGATAAGAAAATGATTGTGACAGCATCTTTTTTGTTATTGATTACATTCTAGTCATCTAGGAAATTTGTTGTCAATAGATAACTCAGTTGATGACCTCAGGTTTTTAGTTGAAGAAGGTGATGTTTTTCCGTGTTCACTCGAGCTATCGCTATCAGGATTGTTTTGTGGCTTGTAAGCGCATTAGGAGTCTGATGTTTTGCTTTGAGGGAGGCTACTTGTGACAGAGCGGCGCTGCTGTGAGTGGGGATGTGGAATAAAACATGCACAGAACTAGAGGAGTTCAGTCTGCCTCAGTCTCACTGACAGGGCAGTCCTTTCTCCAGCGCACAGCCCTGCAGCAGCTCCACACTGTCCTCATGTGGCACTAGTTACTGACTGGCAGACTTGTCAGCGCAGCCAGGGGCCGACTGAAGCTGAAACTCCAGCTGCGCCATGGCTTCATTGGACAATGATGAAACTGGAAGTGATATGTCCGAGTCTATGGAGATCTGTGAGCTCCAGGACCAATACATGGAGCCAGAGAACTGCTTCAAGTCCAAAAGTCTACCGATCCTGAATGAACGTTGTCAACAGGGTGGCAAGGCTGCCGAGCCTCGGCCGGTCGGCACAGCCCACACTTGTGTCGCCCTGGAGGACAGTTGTGGGCTTCATCCTAAAACCCCAGACTCTAGCCAGGCAGAGTCCCCCTCCTCCAGAACAGACTTCTCCCCCTCTGTGTCCAGCATGGTGGGGCTCAGCAGCTCCCTGCCCGTAGAGGGCCACAGGGCCACAGGTGGCAAAAAACTTGGATTCTCCATCACCCGCCTTATCCACATCCCAGCTAGAAGGTATGTGCGGGTCATCCTGAGCGACTCGCGCTGCTTCTTGTTCTGCATGTGCTACCTGACCTTCATCCAGTCCCTGATGGTTTCGGGCTACCTGAGCAGCGTCATCACCACCATTGAGAAACGCTACAGCCTGCGCAGCTCTGAGTCCGGCCTGCTGGTCAGCTGCTTCGACATCGGCAGCTTGCTGGTGGTCGTCTTCATCTCGTACTTTGGCGGTAGAGGCCAGAGGCCACGCTGGCTGGCTGTGGGGGGTGTTGTGATCGCTGTAGGCGCAGCACTGTTTTCCCTTCCCCACTTCATCTCACCACCCTACCAGATCCAAGAGATGAACTCCTCAGCGGGCCACGAAGGCCTCTGTCAGAGCGTCAACAACAGCGGCCGTGAACTGCTGGACGTGGCATCGTGCCCTCGCGACCAGGAGGGCAATGAGCACAACCTGTACGTGGCGCTGTTCATCTGTGCCCAGATACTCGTGGGCATGGGGTCAACGCCAATCTACACCCTGGGGCCCACCTACCTGGACGACAATGTGAAGAAAGAAAACGCATCTCTGTATTTGGGTAAGTAGCAGCAGAACAGGAGGCACTGCAGGCAGAGAGGATAAATCTGTTCCGTCCTCTAATCCAGTTTTATTTTCCTTGCTTATGACTGACATTTGCAAAAAGTCAAGGAATTATGTTTCAACACAAAAGCACTTAGTTGGTTTTACTGAGCCCAGACTGGCTGAATTTATATAAATAAATTTGTAAAAGTTTACAGACTGCTTTCTCAGACTCGAGCAACTTCGCAGTTAAGCCGTGCAGCTCTGGTGTGTGGCTGGAAGAATGTGGAGACGCTGGGTTACACGGTCAGTGGTTTGTAACACAATTAGCATCGGTTACCCGAGCCTATTTCATTCCATTTGTTAATGGATTGGATGTTGGGAACGTCCAAGGCTGAAAGGTTATAATTTAATATTGCGAGAGATTTAGAAGACTGCTTTTAATTTGTTGGGTCTTGTGATGTTTACAATGCATGCGTTTATACCTGAAGATTTTATCCCTCGCTCTCATGCTCTGTTGTTCTGATTTAAACCTCTACGCCATGTGACCTCTGCACCGCACTGAGGTAAATACAGAGACTACAAAATCAACCTTGGGCCAGAGGCACATGAGAGATGAATGTGTAGCAAGAAGCAGAACTAGGTTGCTTATGATTAATAGCCCAGAACTGACTCTGTGTGTGTGCGTGTTTTCTCCAAGTGTGGTGTGTGTATAAAAAAAAAAAAAAAGCCAAAAAAGACGAGGTTGTGTTTGAGGTGTTAGCAGACCGTTTTCTCTGTTCTTATGTGTATTTCTTCACAGGTTTCCTCCTACTTATCTGTGTCAGGGCTTTACCCGTCTCTTAATGTGTTAGCGCAGATTAATTGGGTATGTATGTATGTATGTATGTATGTATGTATGTATGTATGTATGTATGTATGTATGTAAATTTTTGATTGTTTACACTAAAAATATCAGATAAAAGATGAAAACAGGCATTCAGAGATACAGAGAATATATGGTTATTTAGTATAACTGTTCAAAACTCTTTAATGAAACGATGCCCACGTTTAAGAGCTGGAACCACTGACTCTTTCACTTGATTTCTCCACTTTTTGTCATCAAAATCGTTGATTATATGTTCACCGGTGTGCATGAACATCTGTTTCAGTGACAGTTGGCTACTAGCACTTTTGAAATTTGTGCATATTTCACCACTGTAATGGATTCCCATCATTAGCCACACAGTGCTGACACTGGCTCAGTTATTTCAACATTGCACAGCCTACAGAGCATCAGTCCACTCTGCTGCCTGCACTGTTGCCCTCGAGACCCAGTATTGATCAGATCCCTTCATCACAGCGACTCATTGCAGCATAGCTATCGAACCATCCACAAAAACAAGGCGCAAACTGTCTCAGACACCAACTTGCTTCGCCTTCGTCCTACTAAGGTATTCCGCAGCAGATGCATTAGGGCTCAATAATGCTTCCCTAGTCGTCTTGCTCATGGCGTCCCTTTGTGCAGATTTCCATCAAAAGCAGCACTTGCTCTGATGACCTTGATGGCTATTTTGAGAGAGCTCACAAAGGGATAATCTATTCACTCCAGCAAAGCAATGTTTGGAAAACCAGACATGTTCTGACATGTCAGAGGGAGCAGATAATTGGGGAAATTTTTTTTACTTTATTTGTATTGCAGATCCCCAAAGACCCATGGTAACTTAGTTTCAGTAGTACCCACTTTGAGAACTCTTATCTTTTGGAGTCCAGACAGCGATGGCTTATCTTGCTTTCTTTTTAGTTTGAGTGTAAACATAACCTGAACAGAGGAAGGATGAGAGACCTTACAGCACGACTGCAGGTTTTCACCCAGAAATTCATTTTGTAAAAATATAGGCTAACCCACATTTAGAGGAAGCTTCCCCTTAAACTTACCTTGCGGTGCTTTTTCTCCCCTCTCAAACCCATTAATGTAAACCCCATCTCAATTTGCTCTGCCTCAGAGGGGAGGAGTTTCTCTCTTTTGTAGGACAATGTGGTTTACGTTGAAGGGTACTTCTGGTTTCCTTGGAGAGAGAGAAGGCATGCACATGTGTAAGAGAGATGTATATATGATGTGTGCGTTTGTGTCTGCATGAGTACACAGTTGGGTCCATCACTCCATTTCTCAGCTCCGGCCCCACATCTCTGGGGTAATATAACAGGCACAGTGTCTGAACTTTCCCTTTTTTACTCTACTTTCAGTTCAAATGGTGACATCAGTGTACAGTTCGTGTAGCATGTTTGGTGTGTTTTGCTGCTCTCGTCTGTTTTCTAAAGACATGACTTAAAGTGGCCCCTGTGTCCGTCCCTTTCCTCTCGTCTTTCGTCTTCTTTCGCTCTGACAGATTTACAGCATACCATTCTTGGTGTTACTATGGTGAACGTTTGTCTGGGAAGTCACTTAATTTGTGTGATGGTGGCTCGTTGCAGTGGATACTGTTGTATGGCAGAATAATAATTTGCAGTAGATGAACGAAGGAAAGACGTATTTGAAACACTTTTGTTCTTGTTATTTCTGTTCAGCTTACTCAGTTTTACTTCCATAGCACCAAGTCCCAACAATGGCTAACTCAAGGCATCTTATAGTTAAAAGTAAAGACCCTACAATATTAGAGAGAAACCCTTAACAATCAGATGATCCCTATGAGCAAACACTAGCGAAAGTGGGAAGGAAAAACTCCCTTTTAACAAGAAGAAAGGCCTGGCAGAATCAAGCTCGGGGAAGGGAGGGAAGAAATTTGCCTTGACCAGTTGTGGTTGGAAGAGGAGAGTAAAAGGAAGGAGGCAGGAGGAGATTTCTGTGTTTTGTTTTGTTTGTTTATGTTTTTCTTTTTATGAATGTCTCCACAAGGATCCACAGAACTAATCAATAATCGTGTTTGTCTTTAAAATTTTAATCCATACTTTAGCCTTTAGGCTGTGGCTTAACCTGTGCTTATTAGATGGGGTCTTTTCCCCCTCCCCACTGATGACCACAGTGATTTACAAGCTCATGATGCACACAAGGTGTAATTGACGTGGAATAAGTTGAAACATCGGGTTTGATTTTACTGCCTTCTGCATTCCACATTTCCTTTCAAAGGATGTGCATGAGCTAACTTTATAATAAAATCAACAGAA
>VOQK01017990.1:11181-34250 GCA_015052645.1 Benitochromis conjunctus
GTGAGCTTTAACCTCCTAGGACCCGAACCCATTCATGGCATGCATTCATAATTTCTCTTTGCTATTTGGGCTGATTGGGACCTGATGAATGTAAAAACAAAGAATGGTCTGATTTTTTTTTTTTTTTTACCGAATTTCTGTTTCTGAGGAAACTGAGATCCACATATGAGGACATTCTTTTTACATTTTGATAGAACAGTGGCAGTACAATGTCCTCGTAAGAGGATATCAGGCCCATGTAGAGCAGGATTTAGTATTTTGGTTTAGACAACCAAAAATGTGATGTCCACATATGTGGACGCCAGGTCCTAGGAGGTTAAAGGTGGTTCAGGCATCTGACTAGGATGCCTCCTTGGTGCGTCCTGGTCAAGGTATTCCAGGCATATCCTACCAGGAGGTAGATGGTGGGCAGACTCAGGACATGCTGGGGAGAATAAATTGCTCAGCTTGGTTGGGAATACCTAGGTGTCCACCAAGCAGAGGTACGTACATCAGGTGGCAGGGGAGAGGGAAGTCTACGTGTCTGTGCTTAGACTGCTGCCCCAACATACAGAAATATGCATCAGATAATAGATGGATGGATGGATGGAAAGCTAGATGAGCAATCCTTTAGAGCCATGCTGGCTAACCTGTTTTTTCATCACCCAAAACCCGTTGGGCTGCAACGGGTTCCCGGGGGCAGTCTCTGCACTGCACACTTGGGCTTCTTGGCACCAGGGGATCGCAGGAGAGGAAAGCCACCAAAAATATCACCAAAACCGATAAAATAACTTCCAGGTGTCTGTGAATCAACCATGGGTTCTTCACCTGGGTTTTTCACTGATGATAGGTTCAAGCTGCCCAACTGTGCAGATGATGT
Source organism: Benitochromis conjunctus (assembly GCA_015052645.1). Taxonomy (NCBI): domain Eukaryota; kingdom Metazoa; phylum Chordata; class Actinopteri; order Cichliformes; family Cichlidae; genus Benitochromis; species Benitochromis conjunctus. The sequence continues at coordinate 12,041 of VOQK01017990.1, forward strand.
TTCTTTAAAGTGAGAACGTGAGAAAAAAAAATCATAGAGGGAGCTAAGTTGAGGGAATAATAGATACACATTAGAAACTCAATTTCTAATGTGGAATATAACAATTACATTTCCTTATTTGTAAGAGTTTGGACAAAAAGGTTAATGAAGCTACAAAAATGATAGTTTTGGTCATTAAACAGCAAATTTGGTTTTGGCTTAGCATAGGATGAGAAGATGACCACAATAAAGGGGAAGAGGGTCACTCTACCAAATGTTCTCACCTGTGTTAAGTCATTTAGCATTAGAGACTACAAGCTGTTATGCCCGAGCTTTAGCCGTGACAATAATAATAATTACGAGACGGTCGGAGCTGAAGAATCAAAGCATCCATTTAGCAGATGAGCTTCCAAATGACCTACTGAAAAAAGAAATGGCACCCGGCCAACAAACATGTCAGCACTCTCTCCTTCTCTCTCTCACCTTCTCGCTGGCTCTCTGTTACCCTTTGTCTCTGTCCTGCACTCAGAAGACCATTTAAATGACATACATGCTCACACACACCACATTTTCTTTATATTGTGTTACTTATTGTTGCTGAGCACACATATAAGCATCATTCCATGTATGTAGTATGTATGTATGTATATTTGGACATTCAAAATCTTCTTGTCCAATGAGACACCCTCTGGTTTCAAACAATAAATAACTCTCACCTATACATTGAAAAAATGTAAACAAAAAGACCTAGTGCTGTCAACGCTAACGCGTTAATACACCGTCAAACCGCTAAACACAAACAGCACTGAAAAGAACACAAATTCCCCACTTTCCCCACTGGTGTAACTCCACGCTGTGTATTGCTTCATGCAGTGATGTGGCTGCAGAGGAGCTGCATCACGCTAACTACCAACTACAGAGACAGACGGGCAAAGAGAAAGAAGAAGAAAAATTAGAGAGATGTGATAAACAAACGGATCACAAACGATTAGAGATGTTTGTGTGCGCCACATTTTTTCTGTCACAAAAAACAAAAAGGAGCTGAAGATGTGTGAACAGGTACTAATGGGGGAAAACACATTTGCATTTTTTAAAGAACATTTCATTTGAAAAATGAAATTATGTATATTTCAGAATTCCAGTCTACTAAAGCATGTATTTAACATTTGATGCAGAGTCAATCAATTCTGAGCATATTCTTTATTACTTTTTGAGAAAGAACAATTAGGCGCTCCAACGGTATTCAGATTGTTTTGGTTAACAGGGACAGAAAAAAGACAGAAAAAAGTCAACTTTTCATTCAGTTAAATTACATAGAAACATTTTTTCTAACTTTTCTAACTCACTTGACAAACCTTTTGGCAAGTATTTAAACCTTTACATTCATTTAAACTGGTCTTTCTGGCCATCTCACAAGCAGAAGTCAGATATCGAATTTCCACAAAGCGGTAAAGAGTCGATGGAGAGTCGCTGCCGGTTTCCCGAACCTTATTAACAGTATATGTCCAGATGAACAGCATCAACTTTTTGACTTTTCCCAAGAACCCAGCATGATTTCAACCCTCTGCAGTCGATGGACGTGCCATTGCATCAAAATTACATTTAAGATGATGTAGCGGTAAGATGCAGTCTCCACTTCAACTTGTGTCTAAAGTGCAGACATCAAGCTACGCACCAGTTTTTAAATTGTGTTGATAAGCCAAGTAAAACCAGATTTTTTCCTGAATACTGTTGTCATGTTTAAGGCAGGAAGAAATGGTCAAATTTCCTTTTTCTAAGGACAGCAAAAAAAGAAAAAACAAACACGCCCCCTTTCCTATTGGTGGAAAAATGCACCACATGGCATTTGGTTGCTTAGGAAGACAGCAAGAGTGATATTGAGTTATAGCGAGTTTTGAGATGTGAGGGATTTGTGACATTTAAAATGTTTGTAGTGTAGTTAGTATGTAATCTAGTCATTTTTGTGTGTGTCTGTGTTAAAATAATGACGCGACTACTGAATGTCCCAGGTACTAGCCAAAAGCCACCAAAGGCAGACTGAATCGCTGTCTCCAGGTGGACAACAGGCCTGCAGGTGTCAGTACTGTGATGTGTCAATGTGTCTGCAGGTGGACACAAACTATTTTTTGGAGCGGCACAAATTATTTTTGTTGTAAATAACTGTATTGCTGTAAAGTTGTATATAACTTTGCTGTTTGCAAAATGTGTTTTTGAAATTGATATTTTAAGTTATGAAATGATTTGTTAAACATGTTGGTGGTTTTCACAGTAAAAAAAATACTTTTTTTCTACTTGGATTTTATGTTTTTTGTGTGATTTTAGGTCAATTGTGTCAATACAGTATGTCAAATAAAAAAATAAAAATAAGTATGAAGTCAGATATGTGAGGTTGTGGTGAAAAGATTGATATCAAACAATGAAAGGTAAACATTTTATAAAGTTAAAATCAGGAGAATAAAAAAAACCCGCCAATTATACCCCAGACTCCAGAGGGTTAAAGCTGACCCTGGAACAGCAGCCAGAGCCTGAACTTTGACAGATAACAAAAGCAATGATGAGCAGTCAAAGCCTCCGTTTCTGTTAATGTTTCTAAGGCAGAACCACTGTGGCGATCGCTTTGAAGTCTTTATGGGCTGATGTGACAACTATATTATGTGACATTGCAGGTCATTTTAAGGAGACATAATAAAGTAATATAATGAGTAGAGTAACAAATTACTCTCTCTACTGGGTAATTATTCAATAATTAAGCAAAATGTTAGATTACTTTGACGAAAAGTAACAACTAATATGCAATACCTTACTTTTCGTGGGTAAACCATTCTTTGAAAAAAGAACATTTCAAATATATCATTAAAAAAACCAACATAATGATACAGAACACTTTTTAATTTTCCCTGTCATCTTTCCTTAATCTCCAATTGGCAGGATGTGCAGGTCCAGTGTTGTGGGATATGATCAACTCTGCTGTGTTATTAGTAATATTAACAGCATGCCACTGCGATGGAATAAGCTCAGTTCATTATATTCATTGGCCTAAAAGAAGGAAAGCAAAGGCCCAGTTCATGGAAGATGCCAATACATCTCTCTCTGCCTCCTCCGGAGCCTCAGAAAGTTGTTTATGCAGTAATAATGACAAAACACAGCAACATTTAGAACTGACTAACAACCTTTAAAACTGAATATAAAGGTTATGTAAACATTCTGGAGCTCTTACAAGAAGAGGTGCAAAATTAATATGCAATAACAAGTTGCATATAGATGTTGGGTTGATCAGTGTCCCACACCTGAGCCGATGCCTCAATCACAAATTCCACTGCTGCTTTAATAACAGTGGATTAAATTAATGAGTAATTACAGCTTGTTATGCATCAGACTGAGTACACTACAGGAAGGGCCATCATAAGTTATGTGACCTTAACAGAGAACTCCACACACTGCATTTATTGCAGATCAATATTCAGGCGATTCTGTAAATCCAAATGTAAGTGATGTCAAGTTTAAACCAATATAATTTATTAAAAGACTAATAGGACGAAGCAGGAAATGAGTTTAGCAGATTGGATGGCCAAAGGGGAAGTAGGGTTGAGCTTGCCCCAGGCAAGGGCAGGCAGCAGGAGGTCACCGTGGAGGCTTGAGCTGGGAAGCCCTGAAGCCAAGCTAAGTTAGCCAGGCTGACTAAATAAATAAAAAAATATGTATCAGCTGCATCAGCAGTCCACAGCTAGCAGCTGTTTTTAGTGGGAAAACACCATGGCTTAGCTGCCCTGCACCAGTGGAATATGAGCACAGATACAGAGCTATCTGAGACCTCTAGGATTCATAAATACTGGTTTGCCGTTTAATTAAAATGCATTCCAACAAAACGATGCTATGTTCTGTTTGAAACTTGTTGCAATGCTCCCAAGCATTTACTCTATTCACTTAGCAGCACTTTAAAGTTATAAATATGCTTGCTAAATATATAAACACATTCTGCCTTAATTTAGCAATACCTTTTATTATGCAAGGGGTTACTGAGCTTAAAAACCAAAGTTGAATCATAAAATCTTTGCATACTGTGTTTATATAATTTACAGAAACAGTTGCCTATCATCCAGTATCCATACTGGAAAGTTGTTTAAAGCTCAGTAATATAACATTTCAAAGCACCTGATGATATTTTTAAATGCTAATTATGTTTGATGTTGTTCTTTTTTCTAAAAGGAAAAGAAAAAATGATGGCAATAAAGCCAAAGTAATGAAGACGGGAATATGCAAGTGTACCAAATGTGTTATCTGCACAGACAGGAAGAGGCATGGCCGAAAAAGTGGAAAGATGATGACTAAAGTGGTGCGAACATGATAACTACAGCGAAGCATGAGGGAAATATATGAAGATAGAGAGACATGTGAAGCTGAAACGGGAAGAGAGTATGACAGAATAGAAATTGAGAGCGATGAATCGCAGCAGAGGTTCAGCACTGCACGTGGACTGCGCTTAAACAGGAGCAAGAGGAACCGAAAAGAGCGCCAAACGGAGTGGGGTGATAAATGATTCAAGTGGTGCACGGGTCGCTCTTGCCTCTTCATCTTACGCAGCTGACCTTGGGCTTATGAGCTGTAATAAAACGTGGCCAAGCACTCCTGAAATTGGTCCACTCGACGTAATGCTCTGCAGCCTTCTGCTGTATTAGCATATGGCTTTTATAGAGTACAGTGCCTCCAACACATACAAATACTGCGCCGAGAGAGCTGCGAGGGAGATGATGAGGGCGACGACGGGCAGGATGAAGACAAGAAACGTAGTCAAGGATCAACAGCGTTCACTGTGGAATGAAGAGAAAACATAAGAGGAACAGTTAAGTGAGAACGAGAGCACAGTAGTGATATCTGTGGAGGCAGGAGTGGCGGTGATGACAGAGAAGAGAAGGATGAAGTACTGTAATGGAGGGAGAGGAAATGATAAGGTGAGGGAAAAATACGAGACTGGGGCAAGTTAGATTGATGGTGACAAGGAGAAGGAAATGCAAAGGAAGGGCTGAGTAGGAGATGATAAATGGTGATGAAAATGGAGAGAAGGAGGAAATACAAAGCGAGGGGAAAATAAACCCAGTGATGTTTGTGGCAGTAATAATATGGTCTGAGACATTTCCAGAGTCATCTTAGCGCTCATAAAGTTAGCAGTACTTTGCTGCTGTTGCGTCACATGAAAGATGAAATTTGAAATGTCACTTCTCAGCACAACACGTTCTGTTCCGGCAGTGGCGGCAGCTGTGAGTGGGAAGATGAGGATGAGGAAGACCAAGCGCAAGATTATTCCATCACTTTTTTAACACCTTCAAATTTCTCTTCTGTGGCCTCTTTACACCGAGACAGCGTCTACCTCTCCATCATAATCACCCTCTTCTTCTCTTCACAGGCGCAAAAAACACCTCTGACTTCTTTTGAGGGTCTAATAACAGCGGAACAAACAGCGTGTCTCTCTCTGGGCCGGGTTGGCATTATCTTTAGCCGTTATTATATTTTCTGCGAGGTCTCGATGCTCCTCTCCAGAGGCTCCCGAGGATGTAATGGAGCTGTGGGGAACCAGTGCTTGCCCAGTACAGATTAATTGCTCTATTTGTTTGTTTGGACAACTAATCAATTAATTCCAGTGTAGGGATTATTAAGTGAGCGATGCCAGAAGGACAAAAAGCAAAGAGAGATCGTTATAGAATGAAAACCGGACAAAGGAAGTGATGCGAAGTGGGATTGGTAACATTATTATCATAGCAAAATAAATATTTGTCATGTAAAGATGCGCTGGAGTACGGACATTCTCAGCAGTGAGTGCGCTGTGATCCATGTTTTTCTTTGTGTCCTCAGGCTCAGGTCACACGCAAGCATGTTGGTGCATGTGAGCCCCTCCCTTTGAAATTGCTATCCATCACTACCTTCACTTAGCGCAATGATAACGTGCAGAGTTCAGGTCGGAGCATTCATCCACTTTCCAGAAAAATCACAGATTTTAAGAAAATGGTATTTATGTAGTATACCTAATTTATGTGCAATTTGGCTGAGGGTGACATTTTCAGGGACGCACAGGAATATCAGTGGAGAGTTTTAGCACAATGTTGGACTCAAGATCAACGGGCGAACTGTAGCACATCATTTTTTTCTAAATTAGATTTTAGGAGTGTGGCTGTGAAAACGCTCAACTATTGGATGGATCATCAAGTTTGAACAGACATTTATGATAATACCAAAAACCCAGATTACTTTAACAGTATCCTGACGTTATTATATTTTCTGTTATTTTTTTGTTTTTTCCCAGACAATGTAGATTATTTGATGTAATGTTTGCCTTAGGTTTGTGAAAAGTAGAGAAAGATAAGAAACTAACATTCACAGCTTTGAGTAACTTTAGTTAGTCTCTTGTTAGTATATTTGGCATGCAGACTGGAGCAGACGGGGATTGAACCACCAACCTTCTGATTAGCAGATGACCTAACAGCAAGACCAACATTATGCTTTCCAAAAAGTTGCTAGGCCCGGCAGCTGCCAGGTGATTTGAGCCGATTCACGTAGCATTAACCACCTGCTATAATCGCTGATTGTGCAGCGGCACAGAGAGAACATCGGGGCTGTGTATGTGCAGTTCTGCTGGTAAGAGGAGAGAGGAAGGAGACGGAGAGGCACTGGGGAATTCATTTCCAGCTTTAAGTCACACTGGAAACATCAGCCTTGCTTGGATACATCTGTGAACGGTTTAGCCCAAACATCACTGCGTTTTAGAAAATCTTCAGTAACTTTCCTCACAAGTCATTGTGATGTTATCAGCTAAATAATGACACAAGAATCTACGACTACTGAGTTTTACAGCATGTGACTGGCATGCCATTTGCAAGCTTGTTTTTTCCCCTCATTCAGTTTTTAGTTCATAGTAAAAATCAGTTGTTATTTAGTAAGCTGTAAGAGATGTGAGGGATTGTGAAATTTGTGTAGATGTGTTCCTATATTTTTGTATATATTTTTTACTCCATATTTCAAAACTCCTTGCTCTGACTTGAAAGCAAAGCATAGACTATAAAGCCATACTCTAGGCTGTGGGTTGGCTTCAGTGTGAATCAGTGAGTGATGTCATTGCTTGCCAAGTCCATATCTATACACAGCAAAGGTGTTCGGGGCAAACACTAACTTGTGGGTTTATTGTAATCACAGCAGTGTTTATTACAAAGTACTATAACATGCCTTATCATATTTAGTAGACTGAAGGTTTATTTGACCAATCGGCGTTTTGTTATTATCGATGCAATGATGATGTAGGGTCCTGAAAATCAAACAGCTGTTATTCAGTGGAAGCTGTATATACTGATAAACCTTCTTCCCCAGAGACATTTTGACTTGTCACAGTAAGGAAAGCATTGGTGGAAATAAAGATGGATTAGTTCCATTAAGCATCGTAGTAAGCCATTATAGTGAACCAGCATGAACAAACGCAGGACTTCCCCTAAGTAAAATACAGCCATCATTAACACACCTCCGCTTTCTTTACTTTGACATGACAAAATGTCTGCCATGAAAAAGGTCTATAGCTCTTTCCAGCATGCAGGCTTTTCAAGCCGACTCCTAAATGGCATTACGTCCTACATAATTGTTAAAATCAAACCTGGAAATAAATACCAGACTATAAACTGCAGGCGATGTAATGTGAGGACATTTCAGCTCCAGCAGAGATTTCTACTCTGGTGACTGCCTTCGAGGTCCTGTATAAATCATTACCACAGCTCTGGCTGTGTATAAATTCCACAATGCACAAATGTCTCATGTTCATATCACAGCTATGATTTATTTTGCATTTTATGTTCTAAGGCTGCGTAAATGTTATTTCAGTAGCTGTTCTACACTGGCAAAATTAAGTTTGTAGAGAAAGCAGTGCTTCTCTGATGTATAAATGATTGGAGATTCTGAGAACAGCAGTATCAACCCAAGATCACTGCTATCTGCTTCTGAAAATCAAATATTCGGATTCAAAGTCTTTTTGGATAGACTGTTGTGCTGCTGCTATAAACTGTGTGTAACTAACGCATAAGGCTTAACGACTTGTAAAGAGAGCAATCATGACAACGCAGTCTGAAAGGCAATTAAAAAACATCACCATTACGGAAGAAAAATAACTGGAAAGTTTAGGAGGGTGACGCATCATTAGAGTCACGAAAAGTCATAATATGTCAAAAAGCAGTGAGAATAGATACATTTCAAAAGCATGTTTTTCTAACTTAAAGACATCGTGAGTTTCTAGTTTGAAAATAGCACGGTTTGCAGCAGGCTCTCATAAAATAATTGTTTTACATTCGCTCTACTTTGGTGTCTCCAACATTGCATTGTTTCTATTACAGCTGTAAGAGAAACAATGCATTCTCATAGTCAGGGTAACTCTGATGATGCTAGTGTTGGAGAGATATGCACGAGGTATTCTTTGGGTTGGTGCCTTGATACACTGTGCACCAGATAGCCAGACCATCAATCGAAGACGAAAATGATGTTTGCCTAATGGGTCCTTCATGACCGTCCATATGTGACGAGCTGGGACTCAGACTCATCTCACTGTAAACTGTGTCACAGCAGTGGCTATGACAAAACGCCAACACTATAATGGCTTGTGAACGAGAAGGAAAAATGGTGGCTCACCAGCATCACTGCTTGTATGCAAGAGGACAGAGTGGATAATATTGTTATTACTATAAAGTCTTCATTTAATATGGTGGTTATTTAAATATGTGAGTCCATCAAACTGCGATATAAAGACTTCTGCCACCAACAAAGCTCTGATTTGGCAACAAAAAAGAGAACTGGGGTGTTAAGAAAGATAAAAGAAAGACAGGAGTCGATGGAAATAGAGGAGCACAGTGATAAATGACGACATTCAAATAATTAACACCAACAGAGATAGATACTTTTGCTAATCACACTAGGAAATGCTCCAAGTTGCCCAAGCAAGCTTTTGGACAGTAGCATTTGTAAAGTCATGCAAATGAACAGACAGAGTTATGTTGAAATTTACTTTATGAGTGTTGGATCCAAATAATAGGTGTTGGAAAATGTAGATGACAGCTAAATTTTAGAGAACCCCAATCACTTTTTGGAGTCTGCAGGACAATGACATACAGCAGAGGCTGGAGCAGCTATTAGTTGGACTGAACTACTCAATGATACTTTAAACCTGATACTAAGACTCCTTTCAAAGAGGTGTGAAGTCTATGATAATAAATAGAAGCTTTTCGGTGTACTGGGCTCAACACTGTCAGAGCCAGTTTCACACCTTAAAAAGTGTTTAAGCTGAAACCTTATTAGTTACATGTAAAAATGGTTGCAATGAGCATAAAATGTACAAATGAAGCCAAAACTATGAGAAGGTGTCAACACATGAGTGTGGATGTTACACAAATGGACTGTCATGGTCCTGGTGTTACCCAGTGTTTTGTGTTTAAGTTCTATTTCCTGATTATTGGTTATTCAGGGTTTTGTTGTCTTGATGTTATTTGTTGGTCTGGCACTGTCTTCCTTGTGTTTCATGTGTCATATTCTTTCAGTTTGTCTCTCAGTGTCAAGTCCACGTCTTCGTGTATTGTCTCTTGTTTCCTGTTTTATTTTGACAGGCCCAGTCTAGTTTTGCTTCCCCTTGTCTCGTTAGGTCTAATTTCTCCCTGCTGTGTTTCCCTCCTGTCTCCAGTTCCCTGATTACCCCACTGTGTATTTAAGCCCTGTGTTTTCCTTGCTTTGTGTTGTGTTGTACCCTCTTCATGCTGTGCGTTTGTCTTGTGCTCCTGGTAGTTTCTGTGTGTTTAGTTTCTAGTTTGAGGTTTTGGTTTGTTTTTTTGAGAAGTTTACTTTTATGGAAATTCTCCCAGCAATAAACGCTGCTGCTTTAAGTTTAACCTTCTGTTTCCGAGTCCTGCATTTGGGTCCTTTATCCTGCCTGCCGCACAGCTTCACGTGACATGGACGGCTTCTGCTCAACTTCCACTGTCTGTGCTGTGATTTAACTTGTCGAGCTCAACATCACTTATTCTGCTGTTTATTATTTACACTGTCAAACTCAAAATTACAAGTAATCACATGTGACTATCTATTTTTAAAAACACACACACGTGTGTTCATGACGTGTGATTGTGTTAAAATGGCATTTGACCAACTCAACATAGCACCAAGCTAGAAGGAGATATGTGGAGGACGCTCAGCATCTTTAGATCACTCCGCCTTCAGTGAGCCCTTGTTGTACACAAAGACATTAAGATACTGAGATCATTATGCTTAACTAATACTAAAACTAGATGTGAGAACACATTTTAGTTAACTGAAATAAAAATAAAACTGGACTTTTGAAAAAATAAAATAAAACTAATGCATTTTAAATGATTTTGTGAACTTTGAAAACTAAGGTAAAATAAAAGATTGGTAAAAGACTTTTATTACAACTTTTATTACTGATGAGGCATTGATGGGCATGCTTATTGACACTCTGTATATCAGACAGGCTGTGAGTCAAAAGGTTTTGTGTTTTTATTGTAACACTTGTACTGATTTTCCTGAATGTTGCCTCTGACGCATGTCTAAATACACATTTTTAGACAATAATACAATTACCTAAACAAATGCACGTGCTGCTGCGACAATTGTGTTGTTGAGTTGTTTTAATTCCTACTCTCACTTTCTAATTGCGCAAAATGTTTTATCAAGTTTTGAAAATGTAAATTCACGATGTTTTGTGCTGTTTATGAGCTGAAGAGTCGCATGTTGTAGCTCTGTAGGGGTATACTCTTCCTGTGCAACAGTTTGCTCCACAGCGGACAAATAAAGTTGAACTTAAGTGTGATACAGTGTGCCCATGTGTGTGCTTGTATGTGTGTTTGCGTCTGTGTTGGTGTCGGGTGTGTATGCGTTTTGTGAGTAAGTGTTGTTTGTGCTAAGTTCAGCTAAATAAGCAAGAGGCGCACAGTCACAGTCACAGCTACACATGGCAGCTTGCCTTCCAGAAGGGGTGTGTGTCCATCACACTCTCCTCTCGGGCAGCCATTGCCAAAAGACGCACAATTTCACAGTGAAACAAATAAGTCCTATTTAGTATTCCTCCCAAAGCGCAGCAGAAACCGAGCATACGCACTCTGTACACCTACCTGTCAAGTGATGCAGCCTGATTTTGTCAAAATCTCTTTGCACCAATGACTCCAGCATGGAAGAACTACATTAACTGCGATCATGGTGCACTGTTTTGTTTTTTTTCTACCAGCATTTTTTTTCTTTCGGCACTTGAACCCTTTTTCAATAAATATACTGAGACAGTTTTTGCTGTAAATTTTATAATGTTCCAGCTTAACTCGAATCAAAGCCACAAATGTCAGCGAGTGGTGCTGTTACTGGAAGTTCAGCTCGGTACATCAGCAGCCTTACCATACACCACACGGCGTTTGATCACAGTTTTGACAAAAGCAAGTATAGATTGTCGGGTGTGCAGTAAGTAGGAGTGGGAAACTGTATTACTGTAAAACGTTCAGATGATTAAGCATTGCAGTTGTGAATTGTTGCCATCCCCAAAGCTCATTAGCTGAAAAGACATAGTGTCTGCATTAATTTTTAAAATGTAGAAGGTTAGGGAGACTTCAGTAGGAAGATACAAGAAGCAATGTTTTTTACAGCAACAAATAATTCTCCATTTATAGTATTTTCCATTTACCTGCTTTCACAGAGTCATTTACTTGGACACAGTCAGTACTTGTTTCAGCAAAATTGCCACCAGTCTGCAGTCAAGCTGATGCTTTTGTGCCTATAGTCTCTCTTTCTCCTCTCTGTTTCTGTTCTTTCAAAGTATTACTTTCAAACAGCAAACTGTATTTTTGCATTTTTTTTAATTCAGGCTCACAGCTTCCACTGACATCCACAAGTACTATTAAAGATTTATATAAGCCTGTAGCCAAATCATTGCTTTTCAAGGGAAAAGCGAAGGCTTTCTGTGACAGTCCAGTTTGAAAAATTCCAAAAATAACAGCGTATTGTTGGATATTAAGAAAAATACTTAAGTAAAAAAAGCAAAAACTGAACCTGAGTTCTATTTTGCTACTGCCCACATCAAGGCTGTCTCATTTTGAAGCTACAGTGCTGCACGGTTCTTGCTAAACCAGCAGACATAGTAGAAACTCTAACGTCATCTCCAGGGTCATAAATGGTGGTGCCATGCCTGCAGTCAAAGTTCAATCAGATCCCTCTTAAAAACTGAGAAATATACATCAGATCATTGCAGTGAAAGAATTCAATTATAATTACATTTTATTTATTGTAGTGGATAAGCAATTGAATGAACTTCAAATTGGTGTCCACAACAACTTTTTTGCTTTGACAACTTTTATTTTGAAACTACTTTTCAACCAGGACCAGATGTAGACAAAAAATTAATTAATTAAAAAATCACCACAGAATTTCTGCGATATTTGCCCTAAAATGAATGTCACAGCTCTTACATAGATAATAACTATATTACAAGCACAGCAGCAGTGAAACACACTACTAAAAGACAAAGTAGAGTTGATTTTACTTTCTACAGCTTAGACTATGTTGAAAAGAAGTTAAGCCTGTGAGTCAACCACGGCCCCAACAGAAGAGAATGGGGCACCTCTTACGACTGGCAGATAAAAGATGTGCTGCAGACAGACGGACAGAAACGTGTCTATTAAAAACATCCATCATTGCCTAAAGCTCTGCTTCATGGTTTGATCTGTCATAGTTTATTCTGAGATAGATTATTACAGACACTGAAGGTGAGCTTACATTTTACTTTTATTCTGAATAAATGTGATTAAATGATTTATATCTCTTGCTCTAACTTACTCCTTGCAGCTCCTCTTTGATGAGAACAATGTGATCATAATGATTTTTAAATTACAATTTGGGATAATCAGCAGAATTGTTGTAATAAATAAACTAGAATTCAAAAATCACAAAATAGCAGGTGCTGTACATTGAAGACATTTCTTTTCTAAAATGTCCAATTTGTATTTCTTTTCTCTGTTTTTGTCTCTCCTAAAACTAAATGTGCCTTCATCTCCAACACAAAGCAATTAAATGAGGAAGAGGCTGAGGTTGGGAGATAATGGAAATTTATTCCACGCAGTAAATTGAGAATTACAATTATATGTGCTGTGCGAAAACGTGATGAAATAAAAATGGACATGTGCATTTTGGAAGTGAGTGCACAATCACTTGTGAGGCCTGGATCTTATGCTGTAGTGATATACTGCTACTGTCAACTCAACCGCCTGTTTTAACCTGTTTGAACAGCAGAAGACGCAGATCCAGCTCTTCTCCACAAAAGCACCGTGTTTTCAGTTTAGTCTTTTCAAACCTAGAAGAAAGTATGAAAAGACAAAAGGAAATACAGCACAAACATTACTAATCCATCAGATGTAGTATATATCCTTAAGCAACACACTCACATACTGCACAAGCACAAGTACATCTGTTTAATGTAAAACCACAAAGAATGCACACGCATGTACACACATTGGGCAATACATCACTATGCAAACAAAACAACCCTGTCCAGCCATGCATGTGCATTTAAATGAAGTGGCTCTCAGGCATGCACACAAACATACAGATCGCTTAATATAAACTCTGCAACACGCACATAAACACGAGCTCGCAATAATACACACTCAAGTACATAGACACACATCAGCTCATTTCTCTGGGAGTGAAGATTGTGGAGGGTGTCACAGATGTCAGCAGTGACTGTCACGCCCCAGGGGATTCTGGGAAACGAGAGCGATAAATGAAAAAGAAAAAAAAATCGGGGGAGTTGTGGGAGATGTGAGTACAAGCCAAGGAGTAGGAGGTGGAGATGAAGGCGAGGGAGGAACAATCAATTCTCTGACATCTCTAAATGTGCACTTGATGATGCATACCTAAACAGGCCTGAAACGGTCCACAGGGAGAGTGAAAGGGGGTGAAAGAGGTGAAGGAGGAAAAGGTGGGTATAGGGAAAGTGAGAGACTAGATTAATGAAGAGAAATTGGGAAGGAAGGAGATAAAGGAAGAAGTAAGTTGGAGAGATTGTTACATACATCCATTTGAACCTTAAATGGCACTTGGTCCTCTGAGGACTCTGATCTAAGTGAAGCAGCCAGCCTTGTAGGTTGTTCTTAGGTCTGTAGAAAATGAAGAGGGGGAGAGGAGCTGCATACAGATGAGAGGGAGGTGAAGGAGCGGCCAGAGATTGGCCGTGGGACTCGCAAGTGCTCTCACCCTAACCACAGTCCATTTACCGCAAACCCTCGAAAAGCTTTTGGTTACTCTGCATAAAGACTGAGATAAGAAACCTTGCATGAGCCTATTTTTCCTCACGATTATCTTTAGGGCATTTTCTACACTTTAGAAAGAGAACGGCAATGTAATGATAATAAATTACCTGAGTTAATTAAAAACATGCATGCAAAATCGGGCGAACTAAGGAAGAATTAATGTGCAATAGTCTTTAAAATGAGATGAGCGAACCTTTGTGTAACAAGTAAAACCTCTGTTGAGTGGATGATGGTTGTAATAATGTACTTTTTTAAGCACTCAATGGAACGTGTACCTGCCCTCTGACCTTGGAATATGAACATGGGACCTATCAGCGTGTCCAACCCAAAGGAAACCACATCACTAGTGGTTTCCTTTGGGTTGTGCGTTGAACATTTTTTGAGTATCCGGATATTTGATTGGGATATTGGTTGGGTCATGTCTTGGACTCTGTTTTGTTCATTGGGTCAATCATGAGCAGGGTCTACAGTGTTTAGATCAGAGTCGGCATGGCAAAGACCTCATTGCCACCCACTGGATGGCTTTGGAAAACATGACAAAGAGCATTAATTTGAGAATTTTAACAGTATTTTCAAAAGTTTCACAGTTTTTCCTGCCCATAAAAACCTCCCTCATGGTCATTCACAACACACCAATGTAATTCAGTTATAGATTTTTGTCATTTTAAACATTACTTTTTCCAATCAAAGCTCAGAGACCGATGTCGTTCATTTACTACAGCAGCATTTCTTTACCATGTAGAAAAACTTTGATGTAATGTTGAAATTACTCTTCTTTGTCTTATATTAAGAGAACTCATTAAATGCATAGTTAAACTTTTTACACTGACAGAAATTAAAGTTTCCCTTATAATGCCATAACAGGAAATGGGCTTTATGTTGCCCGTTATATAAAATGAGTTTGACATCCCCGGTTTGGATGATACATGTAACATGCAAAGTAATATCCACTTGCTGGGTTTTTAAAGGAGAATATTGTGCTGTTAAAAAATAACCAATGTTATTCACCTCATGTGGCTTATTAGTAAACCTGTACTTGTTGCTAAGCCATTTAAGGCGGGACTGCACCATAATACAATCGACTCACAGTTCTTCCAAACCAAACAACAGATAGGTAGTGTTCATCTGCCGTTGTGTATTTTAAGAAGACACAAAATCAGAAAGAAACCAGGGTGGAAAAGACTCACACTAGAATATGTGGAATGACCTGAAAATGAAATTGGTGGGGCCATGTTTAAAAACCTTAAGGAGCTAAGAAAAAAAAAGACTTTCCTGCTTCAGAAAATGTGGATTGAGAAAACAGAAAGCCTTCAAAGCTTCCTTCTGTTTGTCCTTTCTATTGTTATTATACAGTCAGCTAAAGGCCACACCGACTTTCATACCGGCAGTAAATGCCTAACCAAGATCTATGAGATCATCAGCCTGTTTGAGGTTTATGATGGTCTCATTGTCAAATAGGAGTGGTAGGACATGGTCTGGATAAAGTAAGGGTGTATGCTGCACGAATAGCTGATATTTTAGTACCTCTTTTCTTTTACAAACATGGTGAATAGCAGCATTATATTTCAATCAAAGCACCACTGATGATGTTCAAATGCCAGCAATAATCCTGCATTAGGAGGTAAATACAAAAACTGGATGTGGACATCTAAAACAAAAGCCTGAACAACTTCTGAACCTGGATGAGATGATGGTGTCCTTACTCTCTTTGCTGTCCAGATGCCTCCACAGGAATGCAAGATACCAAGGCTTTGTTCAGGACAAATCCAAATAATAGAGTTCTGGCAACATAGAGAAGGGGAGATAGGGAGCTTGGCCTTGCTGGTCGACATTGTGAACCACTACAGGGTCACAAAAGTGTTTTTGCAGAGGTGTTCGGCTATGTTCAGTATAATATACCTAGCTTGTAACATTTCTTTGGCACTTCCTACATGGTAGAAGCTTTAATTAGAGAATGTAAACTATGAAGCTAATTACTGTTGCGTCATGCAACTGTCAGTGCTGCATTTTTCTTTTTTCTCTTCTATATGGTTAGGCACGTTGTGTGTCAGGGTTAATTACTGTTGAAGCTCTTCAAATTGGATGAGACTTGTCCTTTGATCCTTTTAAGGTCAGGTGTCCTGTGATTGAGAATTATATTGTGAATATTAAGTCAGGAGAGGTTTTCATTCATCTTCAGAGAAAGTAAGTACACCTCTTTATACCTTCAAACCTCTAACAACCTCTGACAATCAAGCGTCAGGTTAGATGACAGTGATTAGAAACTCCTTAGGGAGTGACTTAATCCTTCTGAGAACTAGGATTTGGTGTTCTCTTTGCCATCAAAGTGTGTAGCGTCACCAGACCGAGACTTCAAGAACTCTAAAGGCGTTCAAAAGGAAAGACGATGACTTTGAGTCTGGCAAGTGATGTAAGAAATCAAATCATTTGATACAATTCATTGTCTAGATAAAATAATCCTACTGGTAGCCAGTGAACATATTGTACGTTCCAGACAAAGTTGTTTGGTCAAAGTAGCATTAGACACCAGCGCAGGTGAAAAACATTACTCAGTTTGTCAGGAATGAAACTCAGTACTAAATGCAAAGTACGATTGAAAATGATCATTTGGATTTTAATTGAAATATTGCATTTGGATTTCAAATGGAGAGTGCATGCAAAAAAAGACCCTTTTCACCTGAAGAAAGAGTTTTCAAAACTTCCAGCTGCTGTCAGAGACTGCTAAGCAATTATGCAAGATGTGTAAAAGAGGTTATTTTTGCTGATGGCAGTATTAGCTTTAGGAGAAATGGGTTTACTTACATTTTCCACAGTTGAATATTATATCGGTTGACATTTTTTTTGACTAAATGTTTTAAAAGAACAAAGTTTCCTTGAACATCAAGCACACCTGTATCTGTAGGCGCCTTTTCAAAGAGGATTAAATATTTGCTTCTCCTAACCAAGGCGAAGCTGCTGGCTGATCCTACGGGGATGAAAACCTGGATGGGAAAGAAACAATCTCAATCAGACTTAATACTGTTCTTTTTTTTCTTTAAATAAACGTATTGCTTTTTATTTACCATATTTCACATGGACTTTTCTGTCTTCTTACCCCATGTTGTCCTGCTTTCAGACTTAGCATGGGTTTTAACTTTTTAATGTTTTACACTGAAAAAAGAAAGTATGATGAAGGGCCTTAACTATTTTCCTCCGGGTGTCTGGGGTGGAAAGGGAACGCTGTGACTCTGTCTTCACTGCAGAAAGGCAGCGCTCCATGTCTGGGCTCCTGCCGGGGACTCTGAAATATTCATGGTATAAATATTGCAAGGCTATACGCCTAATAAAAGCACTGGTCTTTATTAACGAGGTGACTGAGGGATCCATTGATCAAGCTTTCTGTTTTATGTCATGAAGACTTTCTCCTCTGCCACTTCTTTCTTTGTCTCCCATCGCCTCACTCTGTACAGCTCTTTCTCCATCTTACATTGACTCCTTCTCTTATACACATACTTAGTGGCTCTCAGGCAAGCTTTCAGTCTCAGGACACAGCATACTCGTTGCTTTGCAAGTCACATGTTTATTACCAGATGACACTTTGTCTCGCTCTCTCTTGCCATCATTTCATGTTTCTATCACTCCTCTGGCAGTAAGAGCAACGCTGGTCTGGGTTTTAATGGCAGCCCAATTAGCCAGCCTGTCTGAAAGAGAGCTGGCACTTTTTGATTTAGCTAAATGGTCGACACGCTGGTCTAAATGAGAAGCCCTTAACATCAGAGTTCAGTGACAGAGAGCGAGACACACTGGATGATGATAAGTTTGCTGCTCAGGATGTCTGTAACCTCATTTCAGCGCTGTAACGGTGACTTGGGAGTAATTTGAACTATGAACTTTTACTTTGTAAATGTGACAAGCAAGACGTGTCCTACAAAGTGTGGCGCAGGACTCAGACTGCCCCTTTTTTTATACCAAGCGCATATTTTACTTTTTGCCCTTTCAAATAGACTCTAATTTTATATAATAATGCATGCAGTTTACAGTCATCTTAATTATTTGACTCACCTGAGTCAGATAAAGCTGAAGAGTAAAATAGCCGTAAATTTTAACAGTTTCAAATGTTATAGTAAGGTGATGGATATATATGGCAACTTTCAACCTTAGCTTGGTCATAAACAGCTCTTTACAATGTGTTTTGCATTCACAACACACATAAAACACACACGCACACCCTTGGGTCACTTTTGCTATGGGGAGAAACAGCTCACCCTGCCATTAGTGTAAAACCCACTCCACCCAAACGACAGTCAAAAGAAATGATTAGTCACTAGCAGTGGGTTTTACAGCAAGGCACTGCATAAAACCGAGAACAAAGGCAAACTGAAAGAACAGATCTGCTATCTCACCTGTAGCTGCTGAATCTCTTTTACTGCACTTTGACGTTTTTGCTTTAGCAATATAATATTTAAGAACAAAACATATACTTACAGGAAAGTCACAGTGAATGGTTTTAAGAGTGGTGGGAATTATCTAATTGAGACTGTTTTAATGTACTTGAACGTTAGTAAAGTAGTCCATGTTTAAATACTTCTAGAATTCCCAGACTTGACAAGACTTGACATTATTTGATGTCAAGTACAACTTACACATGGATGCAAGGACAAAAATATAAAAATACAGTGTTACTTGCATAAATCTGTACGTTTCATTTATAATATTTAAGCATCTTTATATAAAATTCAGTGTTGTTGGCTGGCAAAACCTTGGTGGACAGTAGTAAAAATCTGCATCTGGGATGGTGTTAATTATCGTGTTTCACAGTACAAGGCCAAATTTCCACATAGAAACTTGTTGCAGATCCCTTCCTTTGAATTTGTGAAATATGTAATTGGCCTTGACGTTGCCCTGAAAAATAAACTGCTATAGGGCCACAATGCACTCAACAACACATCATTTGATATTATTTGCCAGTGAGTAAGACATTTCAGACATTTCAGACGTTCTCTTGGAATTAAATAATAGAAAACTGCTTTCAACCCCTATTGTCTCATTTTTGAGACATTTTGAAAGGGTTTGAAGAAAAGCAGTAAATGCGGATAAAATGCATGGAACACTCTGGTGAATAGTAACGAAAATAAAATAATTATTTCTGCTTGAGCACAAAAGCGCACAATATTAGCTTTGAGGCACAGGGTGTCCTTACAACATGCTGAGGATAGGATGCTATTAATCATATCCTGTTGATGAGTGAATTCAGACAGACCCTGATTTTATATATATTTCAATAAGAAGAGCTCATTTGGAAAATATTGAACATGAGTTATTGAGAAAATTCAATACTGTTATCTGACGATTAGACTCCAGCAACCCATCGTAACAGAATGGAATCCCAGCACAGACAATAGCTAGGACAGGACCCCCCAGAGTCTACTGGGGCGGGAGGGGGGGGGTCACTGGTCCACTGGTGGTTGTGAAGATGAAGCTGTAGGCTTGAATGGGACTGAGTGACCAGGGCAAGGTGTAGATGGGGAGGAGGCTGGCTGCATGAATGAGAGTGTGAAAGACGGAGTGACAGAGGAGCACTAAAATCTAAAGTACCGAACAGAGGCTGATTAGCTCGCAGAAGGCGGGCCAGAAAATGATTGGACTAGAGTAATGATGTCATTATATTGAATTTGACAGCTGGGAACATGGAAGAAACACAAGGAGTATACTAGTAGGAAGCAGGCAGATTAGTCATTACTCATATTCCTTATTGAACTTAAGCATAAGCTTCATTTGTATCATTTATCTTTATTTAATTTTAATTAATACAATTTTGTACATTAAGGGTTTTTTTAATCATACACTGCTCAAAACAATTGAAAGAACACTTTTTAATCAGAGTACAGCATCAAGTCAATTAAACTTGTGGGATATTGATCTGGTTGGTTAAGTAGCAGAGGGGGTTGTTAATCAGTTTCAGCTGCTTGGTGTTAATGAAAATAACAACTTATTTTCTCTTATTTTCATGACAGTGAAAATAAGAAGGCCAACAATGAGCCAACCCTCAAAATAGGAATGATTTTATAGATGGAGGCCATTTTTCCCCTTCTCATCTTTTCCGACTGTTTTTGCATTTGATTATGGTCAGTGTCACTACTGGCAGCATGATGTCATACCTGGACCCTACACAGGTTGCACAGTCCACAAAAACAATCAGAAACAGACTTCATGAAGGTGGCCTGAGGGCCACATGTCATCTAGTGGACCCTGTGCTCACCAGAATACCTGAATTGGCAGGTCCACCACTGGTAGCCAAAAACTGTGTTTTTTACAGTTGAGATGAAAGGTTCAAATGACCCATTGGACCCATTGTCAGACCCTACACTGGTGCTGTGAGTCCGGGTTTCCTCCTGGCCTCATGTGACAAGAGTGTGCAGGTAGTTCACTGAGGATGAAGGACTTGGTACCAATGACTGGTCCTCATGCCTGCCTGAGGTAAATCCAGCAGAGACCTTCTGGGACATTATGTTTCTGTCTATCCAGTGCCACCAGGTTACACCTCAAACTGTTGAGGTGCAACAGGAAGTCAGTGATCCCCTGGTACCACTGGGACCGCTTTGGACTTTATCTTTCACATCTTCTTCACATTTCTTCAGCCCTCTGTAATTCTCTATTTTCTCACATTCCTTCTTCCTGATGTTGCTGTCCACTGGGATTGCCACATCCATCATCACTGTCGTCTTCTGCCCCTTGTCAACCACCACTATGTCTGGTTGGTTGGCCAGCAGGTGCTTGTTTGTCTAGAACTTGAAGTTGCAGAGAACCTTAGCCCTGTTGTTCTCAACACCTCTGGTATTGTCTTCTAGTCCACATGCGGCATAGATGTTCCTGTACGCTATCCCAGCCACTTGGATGTGCCTCGCTTCCTGTTGCTTCTAGCTTTAGCTGCCTGGGGCATTCTTGGAGCATCTCATCTCAGGGGACCACCTTCCTGATGTATCAGCAGATGCTCTGTGTTCCATCCTGCATGTTTGCTCTGATAATCGTTAATTCCCACCGTCCTTCTTTCGGTTGCTCATAGAGATTTGGGGTGCTGGACTTCAGCTGACGACCTCTGTGAATTGTAAGAAGCTTTCATGTCTTGAAATCATCAGAACCGGAATAATAAGCAGAATCATCAATTTATTATTCCAATTAGGTATACATTGTTCTACAAAAAGGTAGGTCTCAAATTTGAATCCCCGCCAGGACATGCAGTAAGGGTCCCTAGGCTAGGTCCCCCATGCTCCTCAACCCTACCTCAGAACATGAGCAAGACATACATAACTAAATCCATACCAGCTCGGTCGTCGCCAGGCTTAGCACGTTCCATGTCAGGTGTTGAGGGTCCAGGACCACTGGACAAGGTGTACATGGACAAGAACTGATTATATATAATGCTACTGTGCCAGCTGACCCATTGAGAGGGATTATATGCAATGCATACATCAACACATATTTTTTAAATTTATTCCCTGTGCCTTTCACTGGCAATTGTTTTAAGATGCCAGACTCAAGAATCACATCTGTCTGCAGTAGTCTTTAAAAACTGTTCTCTGACTTGAGCCCCTTTATAAACTGTCATTAGAGATCTCTCTGAGTGTTGAAAATGTGAATTGTACACAAAAAAGACTGCATGAAAATCTTATTTCTTTAAGACCTTGCCTTTTTATGCTATGGTGGTGCTATGCTATCGTTCAGAATATCACCTCCTAAAAAGTTTTTCATTCATTCCAAAAAGTGTGCATAATCAATTTTACCCCTTTTATGCCAACAAAATTATTTTGGTAAGGCTATAAGACTCATGAGACTCTTTGAGCTGTCCACATAAGTCTCAGGTGATCATACATTAAAAAAAAAAAAATAGTGGAGAGGTCTTTTAGTATTTATCCTCCATAAATGTTCCACATTGCAAC
>VOQK01017991.1:17393-27632 GCA_015052645.1 Benitochromis conjunctus
GAAAAAAATATCAAGGATACAAGCTGCAGAAATTATTTTCCTCTCAAGGGTGTTGGAAATAGAGGCATTTGGCCAGTTAGGATTCGCTCAGAGTAGAGCCACTACTTCTCCTCATCGAATGGTGTTTTGGGCATGCAATGGAGGTCCGAGAGCAGACCCCAGACATGCTGGAGAGATTATATTCCCAAGCTGGCTAGTTGTCTATTTATTTCAGTTATTTTATATTTGGCTGATATAATCCATGAATCCAAGACAAATAGTGTTTACTTGAAAAAAATTTTTTTAAATGTGATGCTGCAATAGACAAAAGCTAAATAAGGTGATAAATAACAATGTGTTTTTTATTTGTAAATCTGAAAGTAATATTAAATAAACTGTGCAAAAATACTGGCAGATGATAAATAAGCTACATGTTTTTCTTTAGATGACATTAATGACATAACGAATAAGACTGAATAGAAATAAGGTTTGCTATTATTATTTTGCTGTTTTATTTAATTTCATGCAGTAAATTATTCTTGGGGTCCCCAGGGTCTTCAGTCGGTAGTCCACGTATGTTAACTATGTCCGTAGGATGAGTGTTAACAAATTAAAGGTGGGTCTGTGGCTGGGTAGGAACAACCCACACACCATACTCTGCTACATCTGGCAACTTTCTTTTCTTAACTCTTATTTTGCATTTTGGCACCATATACATTTGACTTGCAAAACAGACCTAATTACAAGGCCTGCAGTATGCAAGCCACACATCAAACATTAAGTTACAGTAGAAGCCTGTGATCCCAGTCACATACCCTCTCCCTCTTTTTTTTTCTTCTGCCCTCCCTTGCCTTTGCACACCAGAAACACTGATTGTAACAGGGACATTAAAGGGGAATTACAGCGAAACAATTTACACTTAATGTAGCAGTCGTATGAACGGGGAAGAAAGATGGACAAAGATATAGCCGTATTAATAATACATGTTTTAATTAAGCAGCTGGGAATGCAAGGAGCAGGATCAAGGGAACAGACAGACAATGAAAGAAGAACTCGAAAGGAGGGAAGCGGTGAGAGAAAGACGGACGAAGAAAAAGAACTGAAAATGAGAGCGCGAATGACAGAGAAAGTGTAAAACAAAGCGGAGCATAAAAAGTGGAGGAGGGAGGAGAATCGGAATATGGTGCTACGCGTTTCCTGCAAACCGTGATTCATGGGCAGTAAATATGCAAAGCCTGATGGCCATAAGGCAATCAGAGGAGCGCCACTCATCTACATGTTGCACAGTGGGCTATAATCCATCTGAGGGGCAAGGAATAATGATACCAGGAAGCAGGAATAAGAGCAGGGTCTGTTTATTACCTCAGACAGATCCATAATGCATACAGATGTGAGAGAGGCACACAGCTGCCTCTGGCCAGAGAACTCTATTGAAAAGTAGAGACAGTAATATTGTGTTTAGTGTAATGAAAGACAATCTGATTGAAGCACCTATTAAGGCAAATAAGACTGCTGTCGTATGACGTTTAAGTGCCGGGGCTGTAACGATCACTGACAGGGTGGAGAAGAGCTGGGATGGATACCGAATGAGAAGGAGGCGCCGATCCAACACCTCAAAGGCAACAGCAAGGTCACCAATAAATAACGTGGGTAATGCAATATGAATGTGCACTCGCGCAAAGTGAAATGTAAGGTAATAATATGGTCCAAATATGCACATTTAAGACCTTGCTCGCTGTTAAGAGCATACCAGCACAGATAAAACATAGGACTGGCAATAAAGCAGTAATTTGAATTCTTTGGTGTCATTGTGTTTACTTTTCTTTATTTGCAAAGACACCCGCACATTCACGCGCACTCTCAAACACAAAGGCCTTCTTCCCTGTCTCCTCACAGAGGACATTAACACCAGGATCCTAGTGGTGCTAGAGTAAAGTAATAAATTGTGTTGAACATTGATAAACTAATGCAATTACCTGCAGGGCAAGCCAGTCAGCTAATTTAAAGATACCAGGTTTGTTCATGGGGTGGGAGGCACTGAATAGGCCCCAAGGGTGAAAGATGGCGCCTTTATTACATCTGAGAGGTCAGCTTGGTAGCAGTGTATTAGGATTGATCTTTTGATCCCAGCCTGGAACCCACCCACCCCCCAAAAAAATGTACCAACCCCATATGGCTGAGGAAAAACACAGTTTATCTGGCACAAAGGGTTAACTCTGCCAGCCAGGCAGCCTAATTGAGCGCCACACATCTCAGCTACACAGCAGAAACAGGAACCTGGAGGGTCGTAACAAGCCAGGCGTGACTTATTCACATAATAAACCAAGCAGATATCTAAATGAGCCATTGAGCCAGCCAGAGGGAGGGAGGCCATTAGGCCGCGCGGACCATGGGTACATATTTGTATATCTACAATTGCCCAATCATTTGCATATGTGGCTGGCTATAGACAGTGCTCGCACCCAAGGGCCCAATGACACAACATAAAAACTTTGTACTCATTCACAGCATCATAAACAAGTCAGAGACTCATTTGTTTTATCCAAAAAAAAAAGTACACAGGATTTACAGGAGACATTAAAAATCATTTAAACATTTAAAACCATCCCGGCTGCAAAATACAAAGACACGGTCACACCACGAGTGGATATTCTTTCAGTAAAACCTTACTTCATAGAGTCATTTTTCATTTAATCTACCAGTTAAATCTAATCTGCCGTCTGACTTTTAGTGTTGGTTACCCTCAGATAAAAGCAGACCTAACCTACGAGGCTCTCAGTAACTTACTGTAAAATTTCCATTTCATTTCTAGCTGTTACCAAAACACTGTCACATCCTAAACATTCACAGACCGTTTTTCCACGGGCGTCATACAGTATCTGTGATGTGAATGGACGCGGCATGAGTCAGAGGAGGAGACTGATACCGCTCTGATGTTCGTCTGTTAAATATTAAGTTGTAGCCAGCAGCTGGTTAGCTTCTCATTTAGACCTAAAATCACAGTCATAGCTCAGCCTGGCTCTGTCTAAAGGCAACAAAATCCAACAATTTTGTGAAAAACACAATGAACACCTCAAACACAATGACGCTGCAAGGGTCATCCTAACACGGAGCATTTCAGTTTTATAATATTAATGAATGTTGGGAACGAATGAATGTTTTTTTTGTGTGTAAAAGTACAAATATTGGAAACGGTTGGGTGTCAAAGGTATCAGCAGCAAAAGTGCTGTCGTGTTGTGGTGGACAGCCATGAACTGATGACACTGCACATAACCAGCAGCTTAGAGCAGCATATAAGTAAATGTTGCCCACACTCCAGTGACAGGTACACACAGGCCTCTCATTCACTGTGGAAATATCTGAGTTCAGCAGTGTTATAGCTTTTTGCAAAGGAACTGTTTCTTTCTTCATCTGCCTGTGAGGGATGACCTGAAGCTTGCCTGATAGGAGACGTACACACAGATGGTTATCAGGGATCAGAGTGTGTAATGTATGTTGGAACTAAAGTGTAACAGATGTTATGTGCCCGACTATTTATGTTTTGGGTTTGTTTTTTTGTTTTTTCACTAGTTTCCCTGCTAAATTAAGCTATCCAGTCCTGATTGTGACATCGCAGTCAGCCAGTTATGTTCTTTTTAATTCAATATAGACACACAGCTGTATTGCAAGGCTTAAAACTGTGATGTAACCATTAAATGTACATTTAATTAAAGCTGTGATTAAAATCATTGAGTGATGTCTTTTCATTTCAAGATTTTGTGTGACGTTTTTTTCTTTCAGATAATACTTTTTATGGATTCCCAAATGACAAACACAAAGAAACAGAAGTCTAAAAATATGTCCAAATTACCGAGCAAATGCAAGATATTCACACATACTTTTTTATAAATAATGCAAAGAGCTTGTAAAATTGTATTATTCTAACGCATCCGCTGTAGAGTGCTAGTAAAAAGAAAAAGTCAGGCAACAAAAGCTGATCACAGTAACATTCGAATTCTCATTTCCTCTGAAAATCCAATGTCTTGCATCACTTTACTGCATCCTCGCACTCGCCTGTTATGTTGCTCAGTTTAAACAATAACACAAGGTTATCACTATCATTCTTGGTAATGGGTCAAGGGGTCAGCCTTTAATATGACCTCTGACACATAATTAAATTGCCATCTTTAACCTCAGTTACAGCCTGTCACAGAGCATTGGATTACATGCTGCAAATCACTGTACTGATCAATAGCAGGAGAAAATGCAGGGGGCGTGGCCTACCCTGTCCAGAGGAGTCTGCGCAGAGATTATCTTTAATGAAGTTCAACTGTGCAGTGATCATGTTAATGTGTAGTCTAATTAGATTCTGAACGACGAACTGAAACACACAGTTATCCTTGCAGGGATGAGAAGGCATAAGGCAGATAAGGCATCAAAGAGCCACTTGTAGTGTCCAGGCACATGACTAGCTTTAACTTTAGCTGTTAGTCATGCATCTGTTTATGTACTTACCCTTGTGTCTAAGATTTGGCCTCAAAGCATGCGCTTCATACAGGTTTTGAAATATGAGTATGAGCAGCTTTTATTGTGGCTGAGAGGCCTTTTCTATGGAAGGAATTAAGAAATTTCTCAGAAGGAGAAGCAGGTTTTGATGACAGTGTAACGTGAGGGTTCATTATATGGTATTACATTTCTGCAACATGAAGACCTTTCCTCTTGCTACACTTCAACAACACTTCCTTGTTTAGACTCCCCATCTAACTTCACTAACCAATCAGAAGCCAGGAAGTCCTACACTTAGGTAAATATGGGAAAACCAATGAGGTAGATTCAACACAATTCATTATTACTTTTGGAAATTATATGTGTAAACATATAAATATCAAAACATTAAATATAAATGGAAATGTGTATATAATTAGCCCTGTAAACATGAAAACATGTACGTTTATCAAATGAAATATAGATTTACTTACTGCGCTTTACAACAGTTTCAGGGTCCTAGTGCTGCACAAGCTTGCTCACAGGGACATAGTAGAACAAAGAAGGGCTAAACTCACATCTCTCTATGTCAAGTTAAAATGTGAAATACATACATACATACAAACAATATTTTAAAAATCATATATATCAATAATCTTACAATTACATTTAATTTCTGTGTTATTAATTAGTAGTTAATATGTGGATGATTATGAGTATTTGTCAATAAGAATATTGTGAAATTGAAGAATAACAGGTAGTTATCACCCTTGTTTATCCTATATCAGTGAGTTAAGATCTTAATAAGTAGCTCTTAAATAGGCTTGCCGGTATGATGTAATGTAAAGAGTGCATGGAAGAAAAAACACATCCATAGATCTACAGAAACAAAGAAACAAAGCTGTTCTGTTCCAGTGAAACCAAAAAGCAGCTCCAGGTGTTGCCTTGTTTTCACATGTAAATAGATTAGCTGCAGCGCTGTGATCTCAGCACAGTGACTAAAAGATCAGATCTTTCTGATCTGAAGTTTCGGGGCAGGTGCGTCTTAATTCAGCGTTGCCACTTGTCTGAGAGAGTGATGCCTGTAATCTGCGGTCAACAAACAAGGTCAAATGGGCTTTGTTAAGTCTAATACAGCAATATTTCTAAAAAAAAAACTGAGACTGATGGAAAGCCATTTCTAACAAAAACAAAAGTTTTGTCTTGTCTGTGGCTGCCATCCTCACAAACCCACTGATTCCACACCAGAACTGCAGCTGCTGTTACAGAAAAAATGAGTCCCCAAACTCAAATAATCCTGAATGACTGTGCTGATTATGATTTAGAGGCTGCTAGTTTTGTTTCAAACTGTGCCTTGCTTTGTGGCCGGGGGCCTTGTGTTGTTTAAAGGGTTGTCGGGGTATAAATACTAAATTAATCATGCTTTGGCTCAACTTGCTAGGGACTGAAATTTGCTTATGGAAGCTCGTGATCGCATAAAATATTAATAGTGTTACAGAGAACTGGCATTGTAGCAATAGGAGCGAGGCATGTGAAAGCTCAGAGCAGCAATGTCGGGAGGGGTCACAAGTGATTTAAGATCAGATACACTTTCTACAGATTGCCACCTTAAATTGATAAAGCAACACACAATTAAGTGACCAAAAGATTGCATTAGCACATCCATTAGGATCATTTTTGTACATCTACCAAATTGCCATAGTAGTAATTGGTATTAGCTGACATGCAGCAGTGTTTTTGTGTTGTAAAAAAGGCAGGAATATTATTCAAATTAATCTGAATACATTACAAGTCACTAATGTGATGCATTTTCCTAGATGATTCATATCTGTGTGACCGACTTCTTGAGGCCCTTAGGGTTTCAAAAAGGAACTACAATTACTTTCACTGACAGGCAGCTTATCTCCAAGCAAACAAAAGTGAGACTTTCAACACACATATCGTTTTTTTTAAGTTACACATTCAACCCCATTTCTAACAAAAAAGTCAAGGCATTGTATAAAATGTAAACAAAAAACAGAATGAAGTTCTGTGCAAATTATCTCAAGTCGATATTTCACTGAAGATGATATATAAAGATGTTATATCAACTGTTGAGAATTAGAGATATACTATTATTGTTGTTGTTGTTTTATCAACAAGCCAATATTATTGCCCAACATTAATTCTTTGCTCATTCATCTGTACCAATTTTTTTTTTTTAATCTGATAAATGAAAATTTGACAACTAGTAAAGGAGAGAAACACCCGTCAACAACGTTATGAGTGTTGACATTGCTTAGTTTGTCCACCAGAGGGCAGTCAGCAACATCCCTGCTGGCAACACTGCTCCACAAATACAGCAACCAGCTAATGTGAGAAGAGGTATATATATATAAGAGCAAAGTATATATATATAACTACTGTGATAAATGTTAGAGAAATACGTTTAGGTTTTGTATGTCTACAAGAAAAAATATATCAGCCAAAGTAGTTTTGCTACTCATCAATTTTCAAATTTCCTAGTTCACAAAAAAGCTGAGGATTATTTTTTTTTATAATTAAGATGCCAAAATACAATTATCTACTTGCATTCCCGAACAGAAAAAGTGTGATTAAATGTTATGTTTGATTAATTTCTGACTTCCCTGAGAAGTCCAGTGTGCCTGCTCACATTTGGCAATACAAACAGTTTTTTAAGTTTGTTGCTGAATTCAATTTATTATAAGTACATTTTTAACAGTTTCTACACAACTGTTAAATCCTTAAATTTATTAAGTTTGTCATATTACAAGATTTTTTAGCCACTTATAATAATAATAATAATAATTCTTCTTCTTCTTATTATTATTATTATTATTATTATTATTATTACTCTCTAAACAGAAGAATGACCTTGCAGTTGCATTAGTGCATTAAGCGTTGAAAACATGTGAAGGCACCATAAATGCTTCACCTTCCGCTTGCATTTGGTAGTAGGAGACGTGCTAAACGGACCTGTCTGTAATCTGTAAGCGTCACAAGGAAAAATAATTTAAACAAGGAGAAGAAGGAGCCTTAAATCCTATGTCAAAAATGAAACAAATGAATATTTATTTCCACATTTTAAATGTTCTCTTTGTTCTATTTCCATCCATCCATCCATCCATCTTCCTCCGCTTATCCGGGGCCGGGTCGCGGGGGCAGCAGCCCAAGCAGAGAAACCCAGACCTCCCTCTCCCCAGCCACCTCCTCTAGCTCATCCGGGGGAACACCAAGGCGTTCCCAGGCCAGCCGAGAGATATAATCTCTCCAGCGTGTCCTGGGTCTGCCCCGGGGCCTCCTCCCGGTGGGACATGCCCGGAACACCTCACCCAGGAGGCGCCCAGGAGGCATCCTTGTCAGATGCCCGAACCACCTCAACTGGCTCCTTTCGATGTGGAGGAGCAGCGGCTCTACTCTGAGCCCCTCCCGGATGGCCGAACTTCTCACCGTATCTCTAAGGGAGAGTCCAGCCACCCTCCGGAGGAAGCCCATTTCTCCCGCTTGTATCCGCGACCTCGTTCTTTCGGTCACTACCCACAGCTCATGACCATAGATGAGGGTAGGGATTGTTCTATTTCAATTAGTAATATTATTTATAATATGAACAATAATGTAAATGACAATATTGTAATTAATTGGAAAGATTTGCAAATCATTGCCACTGGTTTTGCATTTTGCACATCACAATAAAAGGATTTTTTTTTTTTCAGTTTCTATATAGGAGAAAGAAAAATGCAATATGGAGTTTAGTCCAAGTTTTGATGCCATTTGTCTCTTTGACACAAATCAGAAAGTAAAATTGTATAAAATGGATGACATGGAGGCTGTAAAGTTGTTATCCCATATTTTCAGAGCTCACATGGAGCGTATAAATAGACTCTTCCGACTGAGACACAACAGGGAGGCAGGTTTGGACATTTCTGCATGCTGGTCACAGCTGCAGACAGCCTGGGACACAAACTCTAAATTTTCATTAATTTGTACAGCTGTTCCATGAAGTGCTATTAAATAACTGTCAGGAAAATCTATGTCAATCAAAGCAGTAACTTCACAACTTAGATCTACTGGGCCTTGCCTCGAGAACACAAGTGTGCAGGTCAAGGCACGGCTGGTTGTGTCATCAATGAATACGATTGCATGAGTTTTGGTGGCATCTTAGGAAAATGAGGGCAGGAGGCGGAAACACTCCCATACTGAGAGATGGAGGGATGAGGGAATGTATTTCTGGTGGTGGCACAGGGGGAAAGGGTTTAAATGATGAACAGCAGATATTCTAAGAGAGCAAATCTGATTTCTCACAATTATCTCTGCAAGCCTGACAGGCACCGGGGGTGGCAGAGGAACAATGAACTAGCGAACGCTGATTGGGTTATTTGTCCCCTCTCATTCATGGCTGAGGGATTGTGGAGTGCCTCTCTGCAGGTGTAGTGCAGGCTACAAACACTGTACAGTAAGCAAAATTTCTTTTAGCCAAACACCGCCACTCACATTCATTGATGTTTGAAACGAAGCGTCTAAGTAAGCAAACGTTAGCCGTGATTTTCACATTCTTGATGTAGTTTTTAGCTTCTCAATATTTTCTGGCCTTCTTTCATATAATATGCCTTGTTTTGTGACAGGTCTGTGTAATCCACACAGATTGGGGGTTTGTGTCATCTTGATCAATTATTACAGTTAGGTCTGTAAGTGTTTGGTACACCGCCACAGTAGATTTTTCAATCAAAAAGTCAAGGTAAAGTGCGGTCTTTCAGCTTTACATCAACTTTTATGAAGTTTTTATACATTGCTTTAATTTTCAGAGGCTCAAAAGCAACTGAACAAAGATAATAATCCTCAAATAGAAGTATTTGTATCAATACTTGAATGAAAGTTTGCAGTGAAGAACTGCCTGAGGTCTAGAACACATGGGCATCACGTGAGATGTTCTGCTAGACCTGCACAGTTGCAGTTACCTTCAAATGCTGCTTGTTTGTGAGTCTTTTGTCATTAGGTTTGTCTTCGCTGACTGTAAAGCATGTTCTTTTCAGTTACAATCAAGTTAAAGACACTGAAGTTTTTTCTTTTACAGTATGTTTTGGGTGATTATCCATCTGCACTGTGAAGCACTGTTTGATCAGTTTTGCAGCATTTGGAAATCTGAGCAGAGGCTAAACACCTGTACACTCCACAGTTCATCCTGCTACTTCCATCAGCGGTTACATCGATAAACACTAGTGACCTGATTCCACCAGCAGCCAAACATGCCCATGCCATAAAAATTGCCTTATTTGATAATATGTCATGGTTCTTTAATCACTTTTATCATTTTTATCTATTTCATTTATCATGAAATAACAAGGAAACAGGACTCACCTGACCATTAAACTGCTAGTCAGTCAAGTGTCTAATTTTTTTGTCCCTCTGAAAATGGCTCCATTACCTAAAAGGTTACCTAATACCAAAATTTAAGGGGCTAAAAAGCCCCTTAAATGAAAGCAGAAAGTCTGCATTTTATTTACTTTTGTTTGATTTAAAGCCTGCTGTGGTGGTGCACACTGACAGAACTATAAACAATGTGTCAATCTAAAAACTAACCCACCAAATTATTTGACACTCTCTCATGGACCATGTTGCTCAAAGACTTATGGTATTGAGGCTCAGCAGCTAATGTCAACACTGAGCTGTTACAGATTCATACGCCTGTTTCATGATCAAAATGATGCATCATTACAGAAAACAAAATTGTTACTTTGTATTCCGTTTTGAAGCACAATAATTACTCCAGTTATGAACAGCACAGCAGCATGCCATGTA
>VOQK01017994.1:2256-16247 GCA_015052645.1 Benitochromis conjunctus
GTGATAGCAGAGACTTGAGACTGAGAATCTACCATTATCTCCAGTGCCATTTGCAGGTACACTTCATTTGTGCCCTAAATCTTGCTTTCATTGTCCCAAATTATTTCATATACAGATTTAGAAAGAACTGCATAGTTAAAGTGAGGCATATGGGTAACAAATCTAAATGCCAATGGTACCAATATTTTATAGCAATAACATTGTCCAATTAACAGTTAGTTCTGCTACTAATGAGAAAGAAGAAAGGTTTTGCCACTTTAAGTAGTTTTTAAAACTTAACACGGCAGAAAATGCACACGTTTGTCGTTGTTGTGGTTTCTGAATTCCTGTCGAAACAGTTTGGTAGCCTCCTTAAGAAAGAACACTTGTTGGAAATATTGTAAAGGTTATTTAAAGAGTAAATATTGCAAGACCACAGCATAATTCTATACATTTACAACAACACTCCAGGCTAAGTAAGTGGGCTGCTCATCTTTCTCAGTGATGATTTAATCTGATGATTCTTGTCACGTTTTCACTTGCATGGGTTAAGTTATATACATGTATGTACTCTAAAATATCTTCCAGCTTTTGTTTTGTGCATAGTTCTTGCATTTGTGCTCACTGAGCCTGATCTTGTGTGAAATAAATAAGAGACATCTTTTATTATTATTTGGATAATGTGGGCGTTAAAGTAATTAAGGACAGACATGAATCACAATATAACTTAACCTCACTGAGGTATTTAAAAGACAAGAAAAAAGATAAGTAGTGCTTTTAAGCAAAGCAGCACCACTCCTTCACTGATAATGATTGATAATAATAATAATAACTGAATTTCCTGGAGGAACCTACCAGAGGGATTAATAAAGTTTCTATAAGATTTTATAGCTTCTTGTAATGAGAAAAAATGAAATATTTAAACAAAATGTTGTTAAATAAGTGTGCCAATACTGGTGAAATACCCATAGACCAACTGTCTGCACAATTAGGGCTTATGTAGTGTCCTTTAGTTTAAGCAAATCTGTCAAATTGTGTCTTTGCAGCAAGTATGCTGTGACTTTATGGTGGAGGTCAGTGGGTTAACAGGGGAGGTAGGTGTGGTTTTGGCTTATGGGTTGATGTTGGGCTCAAGCATGGAAGAGGGGCAAGAGGAGGTAAATGAGGTCTGGTTGCCAGGAGCTTTAAGAGAGTAATAGCTGCTTTAGGGCTTGTACAGTATCTGAGGTATACACAATAGAAACGAATGGGAATAATTTTGCAGGTTTTGGTAGGAAGCCCGAGGATTTTTATATCTCTTTGCTCTGAGTAAGTTTACTTAATGCAAACATTGGGTTTTCTGATTGGGGACGGGAAGGATCAAGGTAAAAGGCCATGCTAGCTTGAACAGAAGGACTACATTAACGAGCCAGAGGGAATACCACAGCTAGGATTAAAAGCTACTTCAGACCTTTAGATAATCTCTCCAACCAGCAACAGGTGAACATCATATACAGTACATGTAAACAAGCTAAGTAAAAGAACAACAACAAAAAATCAATTACAATTAGAATAACACAGCAGCGATCAGAGGATACCTGGATCCCTGCTAAGATTGACATCGTTAGAATTCTTTTTTTTTGATAAGTCCCAGTTCATGTCCAGCTGCCTGATCCCACTGCAGAAGCTTTTCCCCAGATGAACAACTCAGCAGTGGAATGCTGAGGGTGTTGTAGAGGCATCTCTAAAAATATCTGTCCACTAGACACATTCACAGATGCTCATTTAGTCTTTGAAATAGTTTTTAGACATTCATGTTGAGGACAGTACTGTATGGACAACCATTCTTTGCACTGTGACACATGACTGAAGGAATAAATGCAGCGATATGCGAGGTAACAGTGGATCCTGTCAGACAGAAGAAAGCTCTGCCTCACTGAAACACCAGAAAAACAGGAAAGGACAAGGAAGTAAAATCTGCATCTGTGCCATCTGGGACAGTCATCAACGCACGGGGTGGACAGCATGATGGAAACATGATATCACAAGTGTCATAATAACTGAGTCACAGCACTAAAGGCACTCCCAAGGCTCCCGAGTGATCAGCTTAAAAAGAAAGAGTTTGTCCAAAAAGGATATTCTTAAATATTTACTGACAGGTTTGAAATAAATCAGGACAGAAAAAGAAACAACTTATTAGTTAATAAAGACCCTAATGAAAGCCAATTGTTCACAGGTGCACTCGGAATAAGCTTGGGCTGCCTTCGTTCTGTTACACCGAGTTAGAGTTGAAAGAATAGAATACATTACTGTGGCATTGAGAACTAGGAGTAACACCTCCATCACTTTATAAATGACAAAACGGATTTAAATGAGCACTGTCCATGGGATCACTTAGTCTTATATATGTTCAGAGACCATGTTACGTACATTACCAAGTGCTAACTTCAGAGCTAGTAGGTTATGCATTGAAGTAATAGTGCAGTAAGACTCGACTCCTCCTCTGAATTAAAATAAAGATGTAAAGAAGGTTTCAATGTGTCAAGACACAGTATCTATAAATGTGGTAAAACACCATCACATGCTAAACAAGTGCACGTTAAAGTGTCCTACAGCAGGGCGTCTCCAGAACATATTTAAATGGGGTTTGTGTTTAATCACCTCCACGACCTCACACTGATCTGCATAAATGTTGTCCTGTTCCTTACTACAGCATTCACCCTCAGCACCACGATAACACTAAGATTCAGGTAGACAAAGAGAAAGAACAACCAAACAAAGAAAATGCAAAAACAAAAACTGTCTGCAGTACTTCACACTACAGCAGCACGTGTCTGTTCACCTAGGTTTACTTCTTATGATTTCCTTTTGGACATGACGTGATCAGGAGGAGGAGGTCCAGCATATTATCAGAAACATTTTACTATATCATTTACACATGTAATAAATATACAGAATACTGTTTGTTTTGTTTTCTTGAAGCACATAAAAAACACCATCTACCTAAAAAGTTTCTTTAAGTTACATTCAGTAGCTGAACTGAAGAGAAACAAAATGACATGAAATAACAGAACAACACATCACAAGTAAAAATCTCATTACACCTACATCCTGCATGAAAGTTGAAAAATCAAAGCCAAACGTATGTCCAGTAGTTGGAAATCACAAATGGGTATATTCATATATAAATACTCTCTTCTTACTGGCAATACAATGACTACAACATTAGTAGATGCACCATGCCTGACAGCATGTTGTTAGTACAATGTTTAAATATAGAAGGATGTCAGAAAAGTAGAAATCCATAAAGAGATGGGTTTAAAGAGGCTTGTTGTTAAACGTTTGTCCCTTTTGTGTGACTTGCGTTGCGCTTTAACCCCTCTCTGCGCCTGCCATTCCTTTCTTGGTGGTGGAAGCTGGAGGCTGTGTTTAAGAAAGGATGGGAGTCTCCCGTCACATGTTGAAGTAGATCATTCTTTCCAGTTTACATTTTTTTACCCATCCCCAGACTCTCTGTTGCCCCAGCCCTACCCTGCCCATGCTAACACAATGCACAAGAGCAGTTTTTACTACACGGCACAGTTACGTTAAACCATGAGACTGACACGTGACATCAGGGATTGCAAGGCCTCTGCCAGCCTATTATTAATATTCCCACCCCACTGAAACTTCAGTTAAGCTTGTAAGGTAAACCCTTCTGTCTTCTCTCCATGTATCTATGTTAAAGGCAGATTTTCTGACCAATCAGAAAAGTAAAAACTACACTGCAGAAATTATTAGTGGAAGACTAATAATAAGCACAAAAAGCTTTTATCCTGTTATGTAGTGACAGGCCTGCTGGACCAGCTACCCCACACACCTTAACACACAGACACACACACACTAATACTAAGTGACTAAGCGGGCAGCATCCTCACCTCATCCAACAGAAGGTGAGGCATGTGGGGTGTGGTGGCTGACCTTCAGAAAACAAGGGGGAGCTGGCATTGCCTCATCTTACCTTTCTCTTCTAAACTGCAGACACATGATAGATTTCCCCATCCTCTTTCTTTTTTAAAAACATACTTATATAATACACACATATGATATATAATATGTATATACACAGAGTGATGTTTGATCTTTTCAGAAATCATAAACTTAAAAAAGGTTACAAAAATAAAAATGTTTTATAGTGACCTTCCTATTTGGTCTCTAACACTCAGCAAGGCTTGTTTTTCAGGAAACAGAGCTGGTAGGCTCCTCCCTCCTACCAGTCTACAGACTCGGTGGTCCAGGTCCTGGCCTTACAAAGCAGGCCGTTTGTCCATCCCTTCACATCCATTTCATTCTTGACAGAAGGCCTCCTTTAAAAATCTGCTTTTTCTCTTTTAGTTGACCTCTGTTAGTGTCCGCCTGTGTCCACGTTGATCTTCTCTTTTTTTTTTTTAGCAGATGTCCATCTTTACTCACTTTTTCGTTTATTTACTAAAAGAAGAGGGCAAGAGCAAAGAAAATAAACAAGTCAGTGTAAATAAGCTGTACATCTTCACTGGCTTTTACACTATACTTTACGCATCATGAGCATAATCTACACCTCAAAGTGCTCGATCCATTTATTTGTTTCTACTCTAATGCAATGTAGTTTAAAAAACAACCAAACCAATCACTGTGTTACAGGGTGGTTGTGCGTGGATCTTCCTTAGAACAGTTATTAAATCCACAACTTACCAAGAATATGGTTATTTCTTATATTAACCATGTTCCTCACTGCAACCAGGTCACCTGGACATTGCTTCAGTGATGCTTTTGGAAAGAATAAAATATCTCAGTATTTGATATGTTGCCTTTGTACTGCTTCCAATATAGTCTTTAAACAATAATGCAAGTTATTTCTTCCAGTTTATATCAAGACTACACAGTGTCCTGGCTTTCTAGGAAAAGGTTGCAGATGTTGTCCAGGGTTCAGAAAGTTATCAGTGTTTTGAGATAAATGAAAACAACGACAGAAAATGTTGATGACAACTTGACTGACAGTGTTACTGAAATGCAGTTGGACACAGATGATGGCTTAAAAGACGAGGACATGTTGAAAAGAAGGGTCAGAGGAATTCTGCAGTGTGGAGCTAGTTTTAGAGTATGATAGAGCAACATGCACTGCAAACTGTGTTGAATTTAGTGATTACACTTCCATTACTGATATCACTTATCGATTCTCATTGGCTCCACTTTGAGAGTCACCACCATCTCTAAGCAGCATATCAAAGACATTACATCCATGCATATTAATTACATGCTGTGTGATCAAATATTTGTGCATGTTGGAGGTGTTCCTCTGTGTTTTGATCAGTGTTGCTAATAAAGTTAATACACATATTACACAGAACACTTTTCTTAAAAGTAATGCAGTACATTACTTAATTACACCCAGGAGAAAGACATTGGTATACTACTCATTACTTTCATGTTACTCTGTAAAATGATCTGAAACACAGTCTCATAATTACCATCTAACAATATAAACCTACAGGCTACAGCCTCACACACCAACACAAATCCCTATCCTGATGAACACACACATGATCTATTTATATTAGGTATAAATATTAGTATTTATGAGCACAAAGCCAACAACACAAATCAGAGATGAAAACCAACACAAAAAGACGGTTGTCACGGTGACTCTACTGTAGAAACATGAACAGGTAGAAATAGAGGCTGCAGCCTGACTGCTCATCAGTTTGTTACCTGTTGAATTTCAGCAGCAGCTCACTTTACTGTGGTGCTGGGCTGGCGTCAGCATTTACTCAGCTTTAGCATCACTCTAGGTTCTTGGCTAGCTTAAAATATTCTCCACATCATTAAACCACTACCAACAGCTGGAACCGCTGACAAAAGGCCGGATGGATTCATACTTTTGTGTTATTTACGCCATGTCATTTGGTGGTTTTCTCTGTAATATAAGGCACC
Organism: Benitochromis conjunctus; assembly: GCA_015052645.1. Lineage (NCBI taxonomy): Eukaryota > Metazoa > Chordata > Actinopteri > Cichliformes > Cichlidae > Benitochromis > Benitochromis conjunctus. The sequence goes on from VOQK01017994.1 coordinate 8,164, forward strand.
TTGAGGCGACTGTTCTTGTGATTTGCTGCTTAACAAAAACTGAAATGAATAAAAAAATAAATTGAAGTTTAATGCAGGAAATGCAAGACTTTACAATGCCAGACACACTGTTTCTGAGATAGAGTGATGTCACAAATGCAACAGCCTAGTTTGTTGTAAAAGACACGATGTAAGTACGCACGGTCAGAAATGCCAGATTAAACTAAATGACCCTTGTTACAATATCTCACTGAAACAGGAGAGTACTTTTCCTTACTTGCCTTTTTAAAGATACTGATTGATCGATTTATTATTTGATCGATTGATTGATTGCCTTAGAGTGTCTGTTTTGTTTAGGTTCTTTGAAATTTGCACTGAGTATATATACAGAATGTTTTTGCTTAGTTATTCTTTTATACAAAAGAAATGATTCAGTATAGTCTTTGGAAATTTCACTGTGTGTGAATATCTGTGTTTATTTTGTTGGAACAGATCAAAGAGTCGAGTTTTCTTCTGTAACACTTGAAGCTTTGGACTGGTCACATTGAAGTGTTTAGGTTATTATATAAAGCCCTGTTATTTATTTAAACTATAGGTGTATCATGTTCTGCAGTATATTTATCTTATTCAACTTCTGACAGAAAATAAATAATATTTAAAGAAAAATTAACCTTATATCTTATAATCTCATTTAGGTGTAAAAAGGAACCTTTAAGCTTGAAAGAAATATTAATTTGCGTTTTATTTGTGATGTTGACAGAACCTCTTTGATTTATGGGGGATGTTTATTGATTACTGCTTGTATGTATCTAACAAAAATATCTTATGAGGGAAAAAAGGCAATCAAATATAAAGAATTACTCGACATAGAAAGTTTTAGTTTAGAATAAACCATAAAAAAGCAAGAATATATCATACAGAAACAAACAAACAGTAACAACAAACAATATAAAAAGTAAACAAAGAAACCATGACACATATTTCAACTACAACAAAACCTTTTCATGTAAAACATTTATGTCTGACATTACAACAAAAGAACAGCATAATTTTTAAAACCTAGCAAAATGACATAAACATTAGTGACATAAACATTAGTGAACATTAGCCCTGCATGGAATCCCACTGTGGCTTTATAAAAACACAGTGAGGCATGTTCTCCTGTTGTTGCTTCCACAGTCACAGCCTTCTGTGGTTATGTCAGTGCTTCAGAAGAAAGAAATATGTGTTGTGAGACTGTTCTCACTCCCAACGCGTAACATACCAATGATATGTCACGTCCTGAGGCGTCCCACAGGAACGCGAAACGTAACCGTCCGCATCCCTGTGTTACACACCGGATTATGGCTGGAATCCAATAGGATGACGCTCCTGGTGGAAACACACGTTCCAGCCTAACCCTACCCTTCACCCTAACCTTAACCACAACTTTAATCGTATCAGATCGTGTTTTCCAGAGCGATTCATGACGAGAAAGTAAAATCGATGGACATGTGTAGATTCATTCCAAACGGTTCTCATGTTTTGGGACGTAACGTAGAGACGTGTTGGGTGGCTGAAAGCGTAACATACCGACGATTTGTCACATAGCGTAGTATGTTACGTTTGAGACGTGTTGGTGTTGTACATGGCTAATTTGTGTCATTTGAAGTGCAAACTGACTGAATGGTTAACAAAAATAAATCAAAATATATCAATAACTTGAGCATTAGTCCTTGTAAGCTTAGTCAAATTCTCAAGACAAGGGTGACTAAATGTATTGATTCGGATGTCTACATGACTACATGACGAAGTTTGGTGTTTGCATTGTGACATATTTTATGACCCTATTAAATCTTCCTCCTAAGACCCGAACTCGTTCATGGTATGCATTTTTAATTTCTCTTTGCTATTTGGGCTGATTGGGACCTCATGAATGTAAAAACAAAGAATTACATGATTTTTTTTTTCCCGATTTTTGTTTCTGAGAAATATGAGATCCACATGAGGACATTCCTTTTACATTTTTCGATCGAACAGTGGCAGTAGCAGTCCTCGTAAGTGGATATCAGGCCCTTGTAGAGCAAAATGTTGTATTTTGGTTTAGACAACCCAAAATGTGACGTCCACATATGTGGATGCCAGGTCCTAGGAGGTTAACATCATAATAAAAAAAATTAAAATCCATCTATCCCTCCATCCAGAGACGGGATAAACCCCGGATCAATCGCTAGGCTGTTGTAGGGCTAAAGCAGTGAGCCAAACAAACATTCACATTCAGCTCTCAACTTAGACTCAACATTTAACCTAATGCCACTAAGTCCACTTTGCACTGTGGGCAGTAGTGTTTTCTATTTTCTCCACTCAAACATGCTCCAAAGAGGAGATTACTCAGCGAAGCTCAACTGCTGACAGAAGAAGTCCTCCAGTTTAATCAAGCACACCACATACTTTAATGTGATCACATACACATAGAAACACATTGAGTTAATTTCTGTAAAGTTTTAATATTGTCAGCTACTAGCCACTAAGAAAAGCAGCAAACAGTAGGATTTATTTGCTCTTTTGTTAAATTGTCATAACTCATTACATCTGATTTGATACAGTGTTTACAGATAAAGATGGTTTATAATAACAAAGAAAATTAGCCTTTTCATAACTGGCCACCTCTCTGTGACCAAATTTGAAGGTTGAAATGCATTAAAGCTTGTTGATGATGATTTTCCTTACTGTTTTTATTAATTTGAAAATAATTATTTTTCTATTTTTTATTCCTTGCTTAAGTCATGGGCATCTGTAAACAGGACACCGCACACTTCAGCTGTGAAGAAAACTGCAAATCCAAGATGTCACAGGTTTAACAAACAAATATCAGTCCTAATCATTGCCAACCTCTTTTGGCTTCCTGATCCTAGCTGTAGGAATTTAAATATCTGATAAATCCTAAATATGTTTTTCAGTTTTTAAAGTTGACTACAAAATGTAATTGTAGAAGACCAGTCTCTCAAAAAAACCCCTAACACTTTTGCTTGTTCATAATTATAAAAAAAAGGCAACAACAAATTTACTGGATTTTTTACCTTCCTTTTGCTAACTAAACACACACACAAATACTGGCAAATTAAATCCATAGTCAAAACCAAAAATTCACATATGTGATTGGAAGAGCATAGATAATTAAATGCACATATTGTATTATTTATTATATACATAGTGGTTGTAAAAAGGAGATGTCCCATCACAACTGAAAGCACATTTGTATATGTATAAATGTGTTATTTCTGCACATCTCTACTACTTTCTATTATACAGACAGGTTTTTTTTTCTTCATTTTTGTCATCTACTAAAATATTTTGCCAGTGAAATGTGAATATTTAGAAAAAACATTACTTTATGTGATTTTATTCTTTTAGCTATACAACACTTTGGGCAACTTTTGTTGTTTTTAGATGTGTTTATGAAAAACTTGCCTTAACTTGGTGACTTCCAATTACATCATGGGGAGATAAGCTGCTGCGTTTAAGAGCTTCTGACAGTCAAGTATAAAACTACCTCAAAACTTGCATACCTTAATCCAGAAAAGCGAAAGCTGGTCATCATAAATGCACAAGTGCAAGGTAAATCAGAAAACACTTGGGACCACAAAATAGAAGAAGATAGAGGCTAAAGAAATGTGCAAACAAGATCACCTCATTTGAGCACTTGGTAGGGTATTTAAAAATAGATCCTTTAGTTTGGAGACAGACACTATCTCTACTCTTAAGATTAGGCTTTAAATGTCTCGATGCATGCTCAGTCATCCAGGTAAGTAAATCCCAAAAGGTCGATTCTGTTCATCTGGACGTTTTCAGTGGGAGAAACATTTCATCACTCATCCAAGTGACTTCTAGGGCTTTGATCAGTAGTTGTCGATCAATGGTTGTGAGAATTTGCATATTAATGATCAAGAAACTGACCTCCCATTGTTCCTTCAGTGGTGCTAGTTTCAGTTATTATGCAAATGTGCTGTTTATAAGGTTGGAAACCTGCAGTCAGCTGAGACTGAAGAGGTCACCTGGATGATGATATGGTAAATGGTAAATGGACTGATTTTTATATAGCGCTTTTCTACTCTCCCGGAGTACTCAAAGCGCTCTATACAACATGCCTCATTCACCCAATCACACCCATTCATACAAGCACTTTCTCTATACTTTTAGTGCTTTCTAATCATTCATACACATTCATACACATTCTCCGATGGATGCATCGGAGAGCAACTTAGGGTTAGTATCTTGCCCAAGGATATTTGGCATGCAGACTGGGGGAGCCAGGAATTGAACCACTAACCTTCCGATCAGTAGCTGACCTGCTCTACCACCTGAGCTACAGCCACCCACGTGATGAAACGTTTCTCCCACTGAAAACGTCCAGAACACAATCAACCTTCTACGATTAGGCTTCAAACTTTCCTTTTTGCTAAAGCATATAGTTAGGGCTGGATCCGGTGACCCTGAATCCTCCCTTAGTTATGCTGCAATAGGACAAGATTTCTGGAGGATTCCCATGATGCACTGGGTGTTTCTTCTTCAGTCACCTTCTTCACTCACTATGTGTTAATAGACCTCTCTGCATTGAATCATTAGTTATTATTAATCTCTGGCTCTCTTCCACAGCATGTCTTCATCTTGTCTTTCTCAGATGGCCACTCATCCCTGAGCCTGGTCCTGCAGAAGGTTTCTTCCTGTTGAAAGGGAGTTTTTCCTTCCCACTGTCACCAAAGTTCTTGCTCAAATGGGTGTCATATGATTGTTTTCTCTATTTTCTTTGCATTATTGCAGGGTCTTTACCTTACCTTACAATATAAAGCACCATGAGGCAACTGTGATTTAGCACTCTCTCTATATATATGAGTTTAATTAAATTGAGAGGCACGTTGGCCTAGAAGACATTAACCGAGATATAGAAGAGCTGAAAATTAAGATCAAAACAGCTCTTTGCTCATTTGAAGAGTCGGAGAAGTGATGTGAAGAAAGACCTGGATGATTTTAAAGAAGAAATTAACCAGAAGTTTGCAAAACTTTCTGCCGAACAGCAGCTCTACAGTGGGAAAATAAGTGAAGTGGAGGTGTGGCTGTAGAAGTTCAAGAAGAAATCTCTGCATCTTTGCCAAAGGGGAAGGAAGACGACTCAACTCTAAAGTTTGTAGACCTATTTGGATGTGAACTCAACATGCCAGGCGACTTTAACCTTTAAATACAAAGGACGCACCAGTTGCTAATCAGACACATACAAATGGGGCACCACCAAGGCCTATTACTGTGGAATATACTACAGAGAGAGTGCTGAGGCAGAAGAAAATATAGCTATTTCCTTTGACCATGACAATGCCCCAGAGACTGTACAGAGGAGATGGCGATGGAGTGGATGTGCAGTGTGAGAATAGTGCCCTTAAATGTAAATGGTTTAAAAAACCCACTTAAAAGAAGACAGGTATTGACTAGGGCAGCACGGTGGCACGGTGGTTAGCACTGTTGCCTCATAGTTCAGTTCCACCATCAGGCCGGGGTCTTTCTGTGTGTTTGCACACAGGATGAGTTTGCATGTTCTCCCCGTGTTGCGTGGGTTCTCTCCGGGTACTCCGGCTTCCTCCCACAGTCCAAAGACATGCAATTTGTGGGGATAGGTTAATTGGAAACTCTAAATTGCCCATAGGTGTGAATGTGGGAGTGACTGTGAGTGCAAATGGTTGTCTGTCTATGTGTTAGCCCCGCGACAGACTGGCGACCTGTCCAGGGTGTACCCCGCCTCTCGCCCCAAGACAAGATAGGCTCCAGCGCCCCCCGCGACCCTGAAAAGGATAAGCGGCTGGATGGATGGAGGTATTGACTAAAATGAAGAAGGAAAAAAAAAAGTACCGTACTTCAGGAAACTTACCTCTCCGATCAGGAACATGTTAAATTGGTGACATTTGGATATAAAAATATATAAGGGAGACTGGAAAAGACTGTACTGAAACACAGTATGACCATTTTTATTCTTAAAGAACTAAATTCTGTACTAAAATATTTATTAGAGTACTGGATTTATAACACAGGGCCATTTCTCTAAATAATGCATTACATTAAAGGTGCTAGCACTTATGTTTTTTTCATTTAAGTGCTTTTTACCTATCCAATAAATGCTAAATAGACACACTGGAGGGAAGCTGAGGTTAAATATCATGCCCAGTGACACCTCGACATGGACTGAGCCAGAAATTAAACGACTGAGCTTCATTAGAAAACCTACTCCACCTGATGCATCTTACACACACACTGCTCATGGAATGTACATGTACATGCTCTTGATCCTGGTATTATTGCAAATTACAGGCCTATTTCCAAACTGCCTTTTATCTCAAAAATTCTTGAAAAAGTAGTTTACAAGCAATTAATGTCCTTTTTAGAAGAACACCATATTTTAAGAGTTTTTAATGATGTGTTTTAGCAACTGACTTAGGTGACTGTGTTATTATTGTGCTTTTAGATTTAACGGCTGGCTTTGATACAGTGGATCATAAGATTTTAATTTCTCATTTAGAGCAGTCGTGGGTGTCAGGAGTACTGCACTGCAGTGCTTCAGATCCTATTTGTCCGAGCAAACTTTCTCTGTGAAACTTGGTGAGTTTGTATCCTCTGCTGCTTCTCTTCAATGTGGGGTACCACAGGGTTCAGTTCTTTTCTCCCTATATCTGCTACCCCTTGGCTCTATTTTCAGGAAGCATGGGATTTCTTTCCATTGTTATGCCGATGACTCACAGATTTTTTTTCCCTATTAAAAAGATAAATGGTTTCTCAGTAGACCGTCTGCTCAGATTTCTTGATGAAATAAGGGCTTGGATGGCATTGAATGTTTTACATTTTAATGAGCAGAAAACAGAAGTGATGGTTTTTGGTGGCACTTCTGAGACCACTACTGTGGATCTTGGTTCCTTTGCACAGTATGTTGAACCAGTCATTACAAATCTGGGAGTTACAATGGAGGCAGATCTTAAACTTGAAAGCCAGCTCAGAGCTGTTGTAAGACCTAGCTTTTTTCATTTGAGGCAATTAGCCTAAATAAAGCCATCTTATCAAAGCAGCTTTTTGAGACAGTAATCCACGCCTTTGATACATATAGGCTGGATTATTGTCACATATTTTATTGTGGGGTTGGTGATGCATCCATTAGGTGTCTGCAGGTTGTGCAAAATGCTGCAGTGCGTCTTTTAACTGGAACAAAAAAGCCTGAGCACATTACCCCCATTTTAATTTCACTCCACCGGCTACCTGCACATTTTAGGATCCTTTTTAAAGTTCTTTTATTTGTTTTTAAATCTCTTTATTGACCAAACATCATTTAGGCCTCCTGGACTAATTTGGTAATTTTGGCTGTAAAAGGGCCAGAAATCATACTATAAGTGAATGCTTTTGCCCATTTTTTCAGAATAACCTCAGCTTTCAATATCTGGCAGTCATTTTACATTATTGTATTATTATGACAATGGAACAACAGTTTAAAGTGGAAAAATATAAAAAACGAATTCTGTTTTTTCAGATTCATAGTTAAGTGGAAACTGATATTCAACAGGAACAAAATGTAACACAACAGCAACTTTAAATATGAACTATACTAAATATGTACAAAAACGTTTTTGAGCACAGCTAGCCTGCGGGACTTCGGCGGCAGCTGATAGGTACCGACAGGCCAAGCGGAACGCGGGATGGGCAGTAGCTGAAGCAAAAACTCGGGTGTGGGAGGAGTTCGGAGAGGCCATGGAAAAAGACTTTCGGACCGCCTGGAAGAGATTCTGGCAAACCGTCAGGCGACTCAGGAGGGGAAAGCGGTGTTCTACCTGCACTGTGTATAGTGCGGGGGAAGCACTGCTGACTTCAACTGGGGATATTGTCAGACGGTGGAAGGAATACTTCGAGGACCTCCTTAATCCCACTGGCACGTCTTCCGTACAGGAAGCAGAGTCTGGGGATGAAGAGGATGACCCACCTATTTCCGGGGGCGAGGTCACTGAGGCAGTTAAACAACTCCTTGGTGGCAAAGCCCCTGGGGTGGATGAGGTCCGCCCTGAGTACCTGAAGGCTCTGGATGTTGTAGGGCTGTCCTGGTT
>VOQK01017999.1:2027-17053 GCA_015052645.1 Benitochromis conjunctus
GTAAAGGTGTGGTTTGACAAGGTTTTTCAAAGGTTGTCCAGCTAAGCTGCACAGTGAGCTCACTCCCACTTCCTTGATGAATTTGCTCCATAAGCAGGACTGAGCTATGACAGAAGTTTACCTCTACCAGGTGTCCAAGTGAACAAAAACAGTTAAATATTTGATGATATTTTACATTTTTACCCCCGAGCCACCTCAAATGCTCCGGCTGTGTAGGTGGACAGATCACTGTTTACGTCAACATACCCACTGTGAAGCATCCACGTCGGCTCACTCTGCACAAGGCAGATCAGATGTGTCTGATTGGCTTACACTAAGTAATTGCGACAGTATCGGGAATAAATGATCCAGTTTACGCATGTTTTCTTATGTCAGAGCCCTGACTTCAGTTCAGGTGAGGAGGAAGATGAAGAGGAGGAGAAAATATAAATGCAGTATAAATGTAGCCATACATAGCTTGAAAGATCTGTTTTTGATATTTAAATTACAACAAGCCTAGGATAGAGACTTTTTAATACTTTTTTATCTAAATATCAGTGTTTAGAGTCTTCATCTGATTTCTTTGGTGTTTCCCAGAAATGATCCTAATGGAATTCTGTCGTGACACAGGGGTTAAACGCTCTTTGTATGTTTTTAATTAAAAAATATACATTTTTTAAAAAGCTGTAATAACTGCAGGTGAAGTAGAAACAAAGTCCTCTCCCCACCGGATGAAGTTTAAATCAGTGCACCTCATAAGGTGGCGTGTGTGTGTGTGACTGTGTGTGACTGTGTGTGTGTTCATGCTGCTTGCTCCCTTGATTGACACTTTCCTGTGACTCTGTTCTGCCTCTGTGGGCTTTTAAAGGGAAACTGACTGCCCCTCCACCACCTCCAATTACCCCCGCAACATGCCCCAGAGCAGAGTGTGTGTGTGTCTGTCCTCTCAGCTGCACTCAGCCTTCCTGCGTGTCTCCACTCAGAGATAATTAGCACGCTCTTCACTCTGCTCTGAGAGCCCTTCATCGGCCACTTCTACCTGTCAAAGCGCTCACCTCCAACCCTCAGCACTGAAGAGACGATCAGATGAAAACAACAGTGACCCACCTCAGTGTGTCCCCACATCCTGTGAAATATGGACCAATAAACTGGGTGAGACTTTAATTAGGCTTTACATTTACAGTGCCTACTGGGTTATTGGCTACAGCCATCAGATGGTATATAAAAGAAGAACTTCTTCTTCTCTGGTTTGGTTTCCATCAGGCGCTCTGACGGGAGGCTGATTCCACTGTCCGTCTGTATGAAGACTTCAATAAAACTTCAGTGACACAAACTGTGTGTTCCTCTGTGAGCGAGCACGGCTCACTGAATGTGTGATGGCGTGAACAAGCATCTGTATAAGTGTGTGTTGAACCGCGAGGCTGTGTGTGCGTGTTTCCTTTACAAATGAAGACAACATATCTTTACATCGCGGAGGTCAGCGAGGAGAGCTTTCTGCCTCAGGCCAGCGCGCCTCCTCTCCTCCTCTTTCAGTTTCCTTTTTCACCTCCTTCCCTTCTTTGTTCCTTTCATTCCTCCCTCTGTCTTTTATTAAATGTCACTTTTCATGTATTAAAATGCCTTTTACTGCCAATAGATTATGATGATACTTAAAAAACTGACCTTCAGTTTTAATTTTCTTTTTGTTTTTAAGCTTTGTTTTCAAATCACTTTAGTGTCACGAAGTTTCCAAAGTGGGTTTTCCTATTTTTTTGTTTAAGTGGCGTTTTAGTCTTTTTAATTCTTACGTTACAGAACATGTTGAGTTCAGAGGACGTATAATGATCGTAACTGTCGCGGTCCTGGGCCTCTGACCCAGGATTTTGAGTTTATTCTTGACGTATGATTAATTTCCTCGGAAAGTAGTATTACTTGAGTATAACTTTCTTTTGAGCTGATTTTATTTGTTGATTTGTTGTTTTATCATGTTAGTTGTCCTGTCATGTCAGGTCTGTTCTAATCTCCCTGTTGATCACATGTCTGTGTTTACTCCTTTCCTGCATCTACTTTTTGTGTCGGGGTCTGTGTCTGTTGGTTTCCTGTCTTATTTTGAAAGTCTCTCGTCCCGTGCGCATTGTGTACAATTCTGCTTCCTCTGTCTCGTTACACTGATCTAGTTCCCCTGTGTTCCCTCTCCCTGATTACCTCACATGTGTATTTAAACCTTACTGTCCGTGTTGTGATTTCCGTGAAGCGGTTGAGATGTTTCCTGTAGTTTCCTGTTTCTCAATGTCTGATTCATGCACTTCCCAGTTTCTGTTCCGTTCATGGGTTTTTACAAGTTTAGCAGTAAATTTATTTTGAGCTCAGTCCTGCATATTGGATGTCAACAACGTTGCCTTCCATACAACATAAATATGACATAAACATATGTGTGTTTCTTTGTTTTTGCATTTTACCATTAAAATCAGCCAAACGCAGTGAAAGAGATGTTTTTTTTTATTCTTATTTTTTCTTTAAAAATTTGGATCTCAGAGACTTTCCCAGCCGATAACAGAAAAAGTGAATATTCCTCCTTTTAACGTGGCTCTTTGTTTTAAAACTACCTGTTTATTAAAATGAGATTCAGGTGTAGATCAGGTTTGCTGATCACTTAATCTGCATAAATGAAATGAAGTTCTCTCTGTAACATGAACTCATTGTGTAAAAGGCTCCACATGCACAGTAAAACCTCAGTGTGTGTGTGTGTGTGCTGTTACAGGGTGGTGATTGGTGCACTTCCTGGGCTGCAGACGGACAGGTGAGTGAATGGAGGGCGGAGCAGCCTCAGGGTGGAGGCCGACCGTCTGAATGGAGGAAGTCAAGAGAAACCAAGTGGAAGTGAAGTCCTGTCATTTTCTGAAAGTTCTCTGTGCTCACAGAAACGCCACAAACAAAAGCCGAACTCTTCCTCCTCCTCTGTTGTCTCCCAACAATGCTCTGCGGCTTCTTCCTCGAGTGGCTGATGGAGCGTTCGAGCTTTCTCCTTCCACGCTCCGCTCACTCTGGTTTCTACGTGATCCATTTTGATAAAAACAAGGTTTCAGACAAGCACAGATCAATAATCAACCTCCCGCTCTGAAAAGTGAAGCCAACACTGAGGCGCCAAAACATGCAGTTCCTTCAGTGTCCACCAGAGGCTCCAGCAGTGAGTCAGTGCCTACAGACTCACATGTTAAAACTTAACAGCAGAAAACTGTTTTGGTCTCTGCAGATCATTAAATCCTTCCAAACACCTGTACAGGTGGTGATTTGTTTTATAGCTCATGTGATTAAATTATTAGGGGTGTGGCCTCTTTGACTGACAGGTGGATGGTGACACAGGCAGCTGTAGCTGTTCGCTGTCTGCTAGGCTTTGCCTCAGCTAACTGGACTCCCTGAACTGAACCTCTGGACCCTGTTTGTAGTGTTGGAGGCATTTGAGCATTTTTAATGAGATTATCTGAGTAATCCTGCAGCTCCTGTGTGCTTAATTGGACTAAGAGAAGAAGCTCCAGTTTTGGTGAGTGAAATTTTAATTCACTGAATAGTTTATGGATGTAGCAAGAGCACAGACCCCAGTGTCTGACATCATCGTGATTACGTCCACATTTACATGGTCAAAAGTGGTTATTAGATCATTTTATTTTTGATGTTAGGCTGCTCATCCAATGCAGTCCTACCTATGAATAACAACTAAATGTTAAACACACATTTAAAGGCAGGATTAACACACACAGTCAGTGGCATGCTCTCTCTAAATTACCTACACCTTGCAAAGCAGTGAAAGTCCAACAGATGTAATGCAAGGAGTAATTTTGGGGCCTTTAAGCTTTCCACTGAGTCACAAGAAAGTAAGTTTTGATTTGGGATCAAGATGCATGTTTGGGCGAGCTGAGTAGACCTCTGCTGTACTTATAAACTTACGAGGGTTTAAAAATGCTGAATGAACTGGGGGTCAGATGGAAACCTTCTGCAGTGATTTTGCATGAACCGACTCACCTGCATCGTTACGGACGACCCAGCTTCGGCAGGCTTTGACTGCAGGAATTCTTCCTCCAGCATTTGAGGGCAGTGAGGAGGAGGAGGAGGTGAACTCCACCGTAAAAAGGGTTGAAGGAGGAGGACACCGGAGAGAGCTTTAGTCCTGTCACACAAAGAGCATAAAGTGGGCCAACAAATTGAGAACAATGTGGAGGAATTTACAATGAGCTGAATGGGAGCGTGCTGCTGAGGAGCAGGCGCTCATTAACCAAACTGTTGTCTCTCTGAGAGATCAGTAAAGGAGACACTCAGACTTCAGCTCGGAGAAGAAGCAGAAAGCCCCATCAGAGTTTCACAGCTTTCAAAACACGAGAAGACAAGATGGGTTTTTTTTTTTTTTAATTGATTAATATCTCAATCAGTGGAAAATTTTATTTGCATGGAAGGAAGATTTAAAAATGAAACATTTTAAATGTTTGGGAGGATGCAGAGACTGCGATGGTAAAATGATTATTTTAACTAATTTACATATAAATTACATGTAAATTAGCAACATGTAGTTTTGTTACGTAAGTACAATGTACAATTTGCAAAGTGCATTTTCCTTCATTTTTAATGGTTTGAATAAATAAACACTTGATTTTTTATATTTTAACTGAATTTTACTCAAAATTATTGCTTCATGTTTATTGAGCGTGAATGTGGAAAAATATAAATACAGTAAGAATGAACGGACCGATCGACACGGAACAAGAAACTTTTGGAAACCATTTATGAATTTTAGATATGCACCTGTCTAATATCTGAATGTATGTTTCTGTCTGCTTTTTTGTGATTAGTGATTGTCAGTTTTAATTAAATGTGTTTGTAATATACTAAATAAAGAAAATGTTTTTTTAAAAAGTGAGTTCTCATATCCCCAAAACCACAGAGAGGAGTTTTTGGAGGAGTCAAATTATACTCCATAGCAGATGCTGATGCAGACACAGAGACTTGGAGACTCGACAGCCAATCGGGCGTTCCCGTTCCTGTGATACTTCGTTAAAGTCTGCCGCCTGGGATGCATGCATAGGTGATGCAATGTAATGTAAATTTTCCCGGGATGTTCACACAGGCCTCACTGTTTGCTGTCACTTTCAATCGCTGGATAGGTGTTGGTTTAATTGTCACGAGCTCTGTCACTGCTGTAACTCTGGAAACTGGAATAATTCCAATCAGCTGACTGCTCGGAGTCTGTCCCTCACCATTGTACCTGGGTTGTTGACACAGTGTTTTCAGTTTTGGACCTTTTCTCATTGTTTGGTTTTGCCATGTATTTATCCTTCTTTATTGTGATATTTTTTTGTCTGTGAATCATGTTTAGTTCTACTGTTCCATTAGTTAGATTTATCCCAGCTGTGTTCTCATCTGTTTCCGATCCTCCTCGTTATCCAGTCTATTTAAGCCCTCCGTTTATCTCAGTTCCTTGTCTTGTCATGGTCAACTCCTTGTGTGTGTTTCCTGTTTAATTCCAAAAATTCATGTTAAGTTCAGTCTCTATAACAAATCTGTGCTCCGTTCCAAACCGGGCTGCGAGCCCTGCATTTGGATCCTCTCTTCCTTTCCCACACACCTGACGTCACAACCATATCAAAGGCCCAGGCACTCTACAGAGGAAAGTACGGAAGAGGATTATTCTGAGATTAAATTCTGAGATTAAAGTCATAATTCTGAAAAAAAAAAAAAAGGCATCCCTTTTTTTCTTTTTCCAGCGTCTCTAATCCTCATCTGTAGGAAACTCATTTCAGCTGCTTGTATCAGCTAAGTTTATGTTTTTCTTACTGTCACCATCATTGGCTGAGGACTTGTAAATCACACATCTTTGTCCAATCAGCATGGTCCTCCTTTCTGACACTTATGATGTTCAGTATAACCTAAAACTGATGTTTACTTTCACAGGACATGAAACCCGGGGGCCAATTTCCTGTAGACTTCCATACAACTAAAGTACTTGCAGAACCACAGGTGTCGCCCCCTCCTGGTCATCAAACAGAATGCAGATTTGAGGCTGTGCTGTGGCGACTTCACTTTTAAGACCTGGAGGTGGATTTTCGGTTACACCCTTTCTCGTGTAATTTTAAAAACTCATCTTTCTTTAATATTATGTTAATTAACCTTTATTTTGTGTGTTTTTATGTCTTTACTCTTCTTTGCTTGTGCTAAATTCCTTTTTTACCCATCTTTCTTGTTTTCTTATTTCTATGTGAACCCATGCTCTTATGCATTAGCCCTGTTTGAAAGGTGCTGTATAAATAAAGTTTGAACAGTGTTCCCTCTTTAAAATCCAGGTTGGAGTTTGGGTAGTGACAGGTGGACGTCCAGACCTCGACCCATGAAGACCAGTTTGCTGATTCAGTGAGTCTGCGTGGCTCACATATTCATGTATGAATAATGATATGATCTCTGAGGCAGAGACAGGACTTGTTGGACAGACTTTTCTCTGCCTGTTTGCATCTTTAAGCGGGACGCGGCAGCAGGAGTTTTACTGCTGATGGAGCTCTCGTGTCTGGCAGGCGTGCCGGCGGCCGTCCTGCTGCTGGATAATGATTTGTTGATAAAACAGAAGCTTAAGCTGAGTCTAATTGGTCCTCTAAGTATGGCAGTCTGTTTGACAGACTGTCACCGCAGGGGGCAAACTGGGAGGGGCCAGGTGACAGGTAAACAGGTAAATAACAGACAGTTGTTGAGATGAAAAGAGAACATAAGCCCCATAACAAGTCGTTACCTCACACCTCATCAGTCAGGACACCTCAGTGTAGAAATGTTTGTTTGATGGTTTTTATGACTCCCGCTCATCACTCAGCTTCAAATATGAGCGTCTGCAGCTCCACCGCCTCTACAAGACAATCAAACCGATCTTCTGATTAGTAAATGAGCTGCTCTACCCCCTGACTCTCAGCTACTCATCAGGGCCCATCTTATCAGCCTTATAATACTGTATCACCCCATTAGAGCACTTCGCTCTCACACTGCTGGCTTACTTGTCGTTCCTAGAGTATTTAAAAGTAGAATGGGAGGCAGAGCCTTCAGTTTTCAGGCCCCTCGTCTATGGAACCAGCTCCCAGTTTGGATTCAGGAGACAGACACTATCTCTACTTTTAAGATTAGTCTTCAAACTTTCCTTTTTGCTAAAGCATATAGTTAGGGCTGGATCAGGTGACCCTGAATCCTCCCTCAGGTGTGCTGCAATAGGTGTAGGCTGCTGGGGGATTCCCATGATGCACTGAGTATTTCTTCTTCACTCACTATGTGTTTACGCATCTCTCTGCATTTAATGATGACTTATTAATCTCTGGCTCTCTTAAACAGCGTGTCTTTTGTCCTGTCTTCATCCCCTCACCCCAAACAGTCATGACAGATAGCTGCCCTGAGCTGGTTCTGCTGGAGTTTACTTCCTGTTAAAAGGAAGTTTTTTCTTCCCACTCTCACCAAGTGTTTGCTCACAGGGGTCATATGATTGTTGGGATTTTCTCTGTATGTATCGGGTCTTTAAGTGATGACATATGAGCCCTGCTTCCGGGTCCATCATTCAAACTTCATAAATCCTGTTTTCATGGATGCCTGGATGTTAAACTTAATTGTTACACGTGGTAGAGCAGCCACACTGATCATTTTATTAAAGATGAAAGAATTTAGACAGTTTGTAACTCTCAGTGACACCACAGACGTCAGACTTAAAGAATGGATTATTGTAGGGTCTGCCTTACAATAAAAAGGACCTTGAGGCGACTGCTGTTGTGATTTGGAACTATATAAATAAAGTTGACTTGAATTGCGGTTGCAGAGTAGACTTTTTAAATTCATCATTAATAATCACTTGGTTCATCTCAGACAAGCTTAGATTACTGCAGCAACCCCAGAGAGCTCTCAGGAGTACACATCTTTACTTAACAGTACTGCATGCTGTATGATAGTACAAATACTGAGCATTTAGTGCATACTGTAAGATTTTAAATGTACAGTTTGTTCACTTTACTTCACAGAGGGCTCAGTTGAATCTTCAACTATAGGCTGATGCTAACAGATGAGGCTGAGATGTTGAGGAGTCAGAATCACAAACTGTGAGTATCATATGATTAAACTCCTTGCCTTATATTGATAATCAGACTGAACGATAAATATAGTGGGAAGATTTAAATACCACTAAGCTGCTTTTTATTATTATTATTCAAAGTTTCACAAACTGAAATTAGATCGATGAGGTGTGTAGCAGCTGTTTTTAATGCTCATTTCACTGGTGCTGAAGTAACTGCAGTGAAGTCTGTTTGTATTTTGTTTTCAGAGCTGGCTTTCTTTTATACTCAGTATTTTATTCTCTTATTCTAAAAATATTTTCCTGTTTAATTTTATTAACAATAACTATTCAAACAGGTGTTTATCACCTCTTAATTTAACCTGCCACTCTTTTCCTGTTTGTTTTTAGTTTAACTGTTAGTCTCTTGTGACAAGGATGTGACCTGTTAAAGAGTTCCATTTATTTTCTGGGTCAGAAATTAAACACGCTGCTGAGCGTCAGTATTTCCATCTAAATAATGGAAAACATCTCAAAGAAGGAAACATTTCTGAGCTTTTTTGTATCTTCATCTCTGATGTTCTCAACAGTTCCTCCACCTCTCTGCGCTCCTGCCTTTGACGAGAAGCTTGCTGAAAGCCAGAGGTCGAAGTTCACTGTCTAAAGGTGACACTGTGACCTTGAGGTGGCTGCACAGGCTGACCTGGGATCAGTGCTGTGTGTCTGCTGTCGCCTCGGGGTGAAGACAAGGCGATCGGAACAATCCTGCACCAAACCTGCACAAATGAAAGAGACTTCTGTCAAATCCACAGTTTCACTGCTGAATGCAGGTCAGAGTGAACTGGAAATTATGGTACGAGTCCACACGAGGGACCACTCGGCTCCCAGCAGTGGACGCTTCCCTCTCATAAAATCTCCCCACAACCATCCAAACCCGATGATCAGCATCAATAGAACTTTCATTCCACATATTTAAAAAAGAAGTCAGAAACAAACAATAGTTTTTAAAACTAAAACCAAAATAAGATGACTTTAGTCAGAGATTATGGTTTTATCTCAAGTCCACCCTCCACTGAGAGATTTACAGGAACACCAAAGTGATGTTTGTCTTTTGTCCTTTTCCACGGGAGTAAAGGAGGAACATTTCACCGTCCCGTGTGTGCTCACTGTAGTTTGACTGTTGCACCTCCACCGTCACAATTTCAAGCTACAGGGCGTCCAGTTAAAGATGGAGGGGAGGGGGGTGGGAGGGCTGGTGCCCTACAGGCCAGCCCAGCTGAGCCCCCCAAGCTCTGAGTGCATCACTGTATTCATCATGTGCTCTAATCAATAAAGTTGTCTTGTGTTGTTTTATCACACACACACACACACATGCACACATAGTGTGAGGGTTGCTGGGGGGCGGCAGCCTGCTGTCTCCTCCATCTTGTCCTGATCAATATTTAATGAGGTGATAAAACCATAAAGCTGAGACCACAACCTGAGACAGTGCAGACAGGAGGTAAAACCCTGAAGTCAAGTATAAATTACAGACTGTACAAAAAGATGGACTCAGCCACTATGATGTCACCCACTTGTTTTTGTTGATTTTTTAAAACATCAGCACCAGAAGTGATCATATTTGAATGAAATTGTTTTCTATCAGGCTGTTTATAAACATGTTTACTTCTTGGGAGTCTATGGGCCTGACTCACTGCTAGGGCCTCTAGTGGACGTTAGTGGAACTGCAGCTTTTGGTGCATCTCTATTGGCTTAATTTTTGCGTATGCTTGCAGCGCTACAGTCTCACAAATTGTCACAAAAACTTTCCATAGACAGAACTTAGACTGTGCAACACGTGTGAGGGCATTTTCCTATCTCTGCCTTTCAAAATAAAAGTGTTTGACTACTGTAGTTTTGGACTAGTAGTAACTCCAGGTAAATAACCAACTGAACAGACTTGCAGAACTTGCAGGTTGTTGTATTAAATACAAATGTCATCAGGGGTTTTAGTAGTTAATAAACAGAAAACTAACCTTTTCTTAATATGTTAATATTTTTCTTGTTTTTGAGATAAATTTCAAAACAATCCAGCAAACCCAGCCCACTGTGGCCCACAGTGTGCTTCAGTACCAGTGTATTGGCTCATGAGCACCACACATTTCAGTGTAGTTAAATAATGAGGCCTGCAGTGTGATTTTTATCTTCTATTTAATTCTGCTAAACCACTTCATCTTTCAAATACTGAAACTGAAGTAACAAAAAACTGCTGAGTTTGGCTACAGAAACTGAGATGTGCCTCCACTGGGTGCGACTTTCAGCTAAATCCTCTTAAGGGAGGGAAGCGTTGAGTTAAAAAGAAAGGAGGAATGCTTTAGAAGCTCAGTTCCTGCTGTCCTCCTCCAGGATCTCCTCTGTGTTTACCTCCCCCAATTCGACTGGAAGCCTGATGTCCCCTACCCCAAATCTGACCTATCAGCTTATTAAGTCTGATGTCATTAGCCAAACTTTGCTTCAGTTCCCAAGAGCAAACAACTCTGAGAGTAAAAACAGCCCAGATTCTTTCAGCGCTTCTTCCACTGATCGAGTCTATTCCAGCCGTCATAGGGCGAGACCCGGGGTACTCCTGGACAGGTCGGCAGTCTACTGCAACTCTAACACAGGGAGGCAGACAAACATTCACCGCTACTGCCAGTTTAGAGTCACCAGATAGACTGATGTTCATGTGATTGGACTGTGGGAGGAAGTCAGAGAGAATATGCAAACTCCACACAGAAAGTCGCCCTGTGAATTCAAACCCAGGACCTTTCTGCTGTGAGGCATCCAACCACCTCACCTTCTGTCCTCTGTATAACTTTGGAGTCTGTGTGAAAAGTCCTGATCCCGAGCTTCATGTCCCCACTGAAATCTGAGTGATTCTTCCTAAAGCGTAGAAATGTTTGGTGTGCGCGACTTCGGGATCCCGTGGGCTGTAGCTATAACACGAGGTTTTTGAAAAACCACATGAGCAGAGAATGAAGAGTTATGTACACAGCTCATACAGTAATATGGCATCACAGCAGCCCTGAAAACAACACAAGACCCAAGAAATTACATTTTTTTTAATATGAGCTAGGTATGAGATATTTTTTTATATTTAAATAATCCCTTTATTCTTAATGTGGGGGTGAGCCTTTTAAAGTTTATGTCTTGAGACTTAATTCATTTTAAATTCTTGTAAGTACAACCAGGTCTGCATATGTCTGGATGCTCAAAATTTGTTATTTAAGTTGTTTATTAAAACATATTTCAGACACACACAAGATTCAACCAGGTGAAGCCAGCCTGAAAGCTGTGAATCTGCACTTCCTCTAACGTCCACCAGAGGCTCCAGCAGTGAGTCAGTCCCCACAGACTCCCATGTAAAAACTTTACAATAGAAATAAACATGTTTACAGTTGATGCACAAACTGTTTGGTCTCTTATAGATAATTTAAACCTTCATAATTTATTATTGTGAGATCTGTGAGATGTGATTGTTTTTAGCCCACTAATGTTGAGGCTTCACGAAACCAATGGATGACCTCACATGGCCACATCCATCTTTTATATACAGTCTGTAGTTCTCCCCTGCTTGCTTGCTTTAACTGCCGTGTACACCTGACAGCTGCTGAGGATCATGGGTATTGGAGTATTTACAGGTGTCCCCTAAACTGAGGCAAGATGAAAACCTTCCAAATGGAGGTCAGTCTGTCATCTGCGTGTGTATGTGTGTGTATTAAGTGCCTCCCTTCAATAATAAAAATCCTGCTGGGTCCGGGGCTGGTGTGCGTGCAGGGCGCGTGTGTTTTCCAGCCAATGAGCTTCCTGCTCGGCCGCTGAGGCAGTTGACAGATTTGGCTTCATCCTCAGCGGCCACAATAGAAATCTAATTAAAACTTACTGGACCTCATTACGGGGCTGCAGGTGCACGCGGGCCGCCGGCGGTTAATCCCGCTCAATTAGCGCACGGCCCCGCGCACACCAACAATACAGCGGGTTGGCATCGGGGGCGCGCAATCATCGCGTTCCCTGGAGGAAATAATGGGGGTCCTGTGATGTCTGTGATCCGAAACTCTCAGAAACAGGATAAACTTTAACGTTTCCGGTCTTTCTGCTGGGTCTAAATTATTTTTTATCAGATATGTTTTTATATCAGAAATTTATTTATACTGAGAAATGTCTCTGCACTGGAAGGCTTTGTGATATGTCTGTGGGTGGGAGTGGGTGTGAATCACAGTGTGTTTACCTGCAGATGGAAGTCAGCCTGTAACTTAATCTTGGCACAAAGTTTACGGTGACAAATAAATAAGTCAAATTTATAACAAATCCACAAAATATTTAACACAACTGCTGCTATAGAGAAAAGGAGGAGGAGGAGATGGCGGAGGAAGAAAAGGAAATCAAGGAGTCGGTGAGAGAGGCAAAGAAGAAGAAAAATGAGGACAGAAAAGAAAAGTAAAGGAGAATGGAGAGGAAAATGAAAAAGAGGAAAACAAAGAGGAGAAAGGAAAAAGGACAATAAGGAGGATAAGTGTGAGGAAGATGAGGAGAGGGAAAAGAAGGAGGAGAAAAAGAAAGGAAAACAAGCAGTGAAAGACGAAGAGGAGAATTAAAAGGAAAATGGGGAGAGGTGGAGGAACAGTAACAGAGGAGGAGAAAAAGTCAGGAGAAAGACGATAATTAGAAGGAAAATTGAGTAGGAGGGGAAGAAGTAAAGGAGGAAAAGTAAAAGAGGAGAAGGGGATAGTGAAAGGGGACGAGGCGGAGAAGAGTGAGGTGGAAAAGGAGGAGGATGAAATCATGAGGAAGAGAAGGAGGGCAAATAAATGAAAAAGATGAATGAAGAAGAAGGAGGAGAACGTGAATAAAAAAGGGTGAAATGTGGAAGATGAGAGGGGAGAGAAGGGAGAAAAGGAGGAGGTGACAGAGGATGAAGGCAAAGAAAGAAAAGAAGAAGTAACAGAAGAAGGAAACAACGAAGGCTCCTGCAGTATGACTCTCGGTCAGATTACTCCTGCAGGAGGATTATCATCATTCTATACTCCTCCTCCTCCTCCGGAGTTGGCAGCACTTTGTCCTCCCTTGGGTGTTCCCTGATTGTCTGTCCATCCTCAACACGTGCAGAGACAACAAGACTGCTGTGACTCCCAGAGGAAGAGGAGGAAGATTAAACACCTCCCTCCTCCTCCTGCCATAACGTCTTTCACTATATTTTTTGTATTTTCACAAACACTCTTATTCTGAAACGTTTCCAGCTCTCATTGTATTATTTTATTTTGAAATTGGCTCTCCATTCGCTGGTACACATGCGCAGAACAACAGGCTGGTGTATCTGTAAATCACATTAAATCACATTAAATCCTTTAGTTGCAGTTTGCTTGTTTATGATCTTTCGCCGCTTTTTATTTGTGCCTCATTAACATGACAGTGAAACTTTAAACGATCTCCATGTCGCGTGACGTGCTTCCACCTGCTGCTCTCAGCAAACCGTTATCTTATTAATATTAATTATCATTATAATAAAAAAAACTCACGCACGCTCCCTAAAGCCATTGTCCGCGCGCGTGCACGGCGGTTAAACCCGGATTAAACTCAGATTACTGCAGCATATCTGCGCACAGGCTCGGGAACAAGGAGAAGAAGGCAGAGGTGAGTTTTATAGAAACGTTAAAACTTTATTATTTAGTTAAAAAAGTGGCACCAAAGCTCCAAGTAAATAGAATAAAATCTCTTTATGTACAAAATACAAATTTCATGTGACAAATCGAAACGAGTCGAATAAATAAAAACACAGTAGAGAGGGTGTGTGTGGAATACATAATGAATGCGGGCAGCTCCTTTCAGTCTATTGTGGGAGCGTTGAAACTCGATTTCCACGCTCTTTTCTGCAGAATCGCTCTACTAATTGTAAAATTGACTTTTCACCTCCGACACGAAAACAGAAAAACTGAGAGTGACTGTAACCTGCAGACTGTGGGGGGGAGGGGAAAGTGCAAAGGTTTTTGGAGAAATTTACAAAACCCAAAACTAATAATAAAAACAGAACAAATTCAGTTCCTCTCATTTCCAGTCCATCCGCAGAGGCGCGACGATGATGATGAGGAGGAGGAAGAGTGAGTAAGGCAAACAGCGGCTCTCAGTCTTATTCCAGCGGGACCTCCGGGCTCCTCCGCCGGGTCGTGGATCAGTAGATGCCCGGCACGAAGCTGCGGAAGCCGTACAGCGCGTCCTGACGCAGGTAGCTGTAGTCCTCGGGCGCGGCGGGGCTGCCCGGGCTGGAGGCGCAGTAGGCCGGGGAGGAGGAGGACGATGAGCCGCTGGAGCTCCAGGAACAGGCGTCGCTGCCCGGGCTCGGGGCCTCGACCAGGCAGGGGCTGAGCAGCACAGGCGGCTCTCCGGCCTTTCCCGCCTGCAGGTCCGCGATGCGGATGGTCTCGGACAGCGCCCAGATGTAGTTGTGCGCGAACCTCAGAGTCTCGATCTTCGTCAGCTTCGTCTCGTCCGGGAACGCGGGCAGCACACCGCGCAGCGCGTCCAGCGCGTCGTTTAGGTTGTGCATGCGGTTGCGCTCGCGGTCGTTGGCCTTCAGCCGCCGGTTCTTCTTCACCACCTGCACCGTGGCGTCGCTGCGCGCGCGGCCGCGACGCCGCTGCTTCTTCTGCTGCTGCTGCTCGGGCTGCGGGGACGCGCAGCGCGGTCCGGGAGACTCCTCGTCGTCGCTGTGCGGGAAGAAGTCGCAGCTGTTGCTGTCGATGTCGGAGTAGAGCGAGTCCATGACTGCTGGGAGAGGAGAGGAGGCGTGAGAGTTCCACGCGGGAGGAATTCACCTAAAGTCTGTGGCAGTTCGGAGCGGCGCGCGTGTCGCTGCGTGTTTTTTGCTCTGGATCAGCTCGTGCGAGCCGGTGAGCCTGGCACACGACCGGCCTCAGCCCGCTTATATAGCGCGCGCGGGACAATGACCGGCCCCCCGCCCCCCCCCCCCCCCCCGCCCCCCCCCCCCCGCCCCCCCCGGCGG
>VOQK01017999.1:24850-39179 GCA_015052645.1 Benitochromis conjunctus
CACATATTATAGGATTAGAGGTCTATTTCATGAACTGCTGCGAGACTACGTCCCTTCTCCTGAAAATGGTCCAAAGGTGCAGCCACCTGCAGAACAACAGAGAGCTTTAACCACCAACAATAGAGTTGCAACAAGTCATTCATTTCATTATCAATTTCCTAGTCAGAGCCACAAACATACTTTTAAATGTCTTCTCGTGTTCAGCTGCCAACGGACTCTTAAACATGTAGTTTGCTTTGAAAAATTACAAGAAAAAGCAGATATACATGAAAGTAGGGGCTGGAATCAGAGAACAGTTTTATTTTACTGTTGTTTCCACTTATTTCATCCTTCAGTTTTTATTTATCTGTGAAAATGATCTGCTCCATCTTTTCTGTTTACTTTCCTTCTGGTGTCAATTATAACTTTTACTCATCTTCTTAGATTTAAGCGCTTCGTGGTGTATTTGTTCCTCGATCTCTTGCTTTTCTTTGCTATTTGTCTGCTATTATTGGATTCTTGTATTTCTTTATTTCCTCCTAGCTCTTCTTATCTTTTTCTTTCTTTTTTTTTACAACACATTTCCAGCCTCAGGACTTTGAGTTGTAGCAGTCGAGGTGAATTTTTGAAGATTTTTCCTGATACTGTTGCAGTTTCTTTTCTCCTAAAGAAAAAGAAGAATCTCTACAGCCGAGCGAAACAAAACAAAAAAACACAACAACAGGAGCCACAAATACCCTCAAAACTGATGATGCACAGAGAAGTGTGACCCTCCTCCTCCTCGTCCCCCAGCCTTCAGCCCTGCAGCTTTCAGATGCAAACGAAGCAGACATATGGAGAGGAGGTCTCTCTCCGCTGTGGCCCTCCTAAAGATTCAGATTGTATGACAAATCACGTCCAGGGCCGCTCTACCTCCTCCATACTCCTCCACCCCCTGCACCCTCCAGCACACCCCCAGACAACAGCTTCATTAGCCTGAAAGAAGAGAGTTTTCGCAGCTTTGTCGAGTCAAGACTCACAGCTCCTTCTCCCCTTCTCAATTACTCCTTTGTTGGAGCAAATTCAAGTTATTGCACTCCAAACCATATGGCCTTCTCCTTCTCCCCCTCTAAAACCTCCCTTGTTTACGTTTAACTTCACGGTTAAAATCCTTCATGTTGATCTTATCTTTAATTTCACTTTTATTTCCTGAAATGATGAATATTTCAACCTGTTATAACCTGTATAATCAACTTATATATTTATAAGCAGTGACATGTACAAGTCAGGCTTCTATTGTTCCAAGATTTTTGCACTTATTATTTAAAAATGCTTATTAAGATATTCATTCTGCACTACCTGAATGTCTATGCATGAGGAACACGTGATTATGAGCAGCACAATTACTTTTTATAAATGTCTGTTGAAAAACTGAAACGCATTTCCTCCTTCTCTACGTTTCTGCCTCTTTCAGTGCTAAAACCATCCCTATCCACAGGGAAAAAAGTTAAACTTATTTTTTGAATCTGATGGTTCAACACTTTCCATCTCATAAAAATACATTTTATTCCTGTCACCTACCCCTCACTGCACTTGATTCTCTTTCTAGTAATAGAGCTTAACAGTTAGGCTCAGGAAGTAAAAATCCCATTCATATTCTCCATAGGGATTTTCAATATGATCCATAATGCCATAGCCATGTGGAGAAGACTCAATGATGAGAGAATGTGAGAGAATATTTGCACGGCATTCATTTTCATTCAGGCTTTCTTACTCAGATAAAACTGTTGGAGGCATCTGCACAGACGAGCTGTCCGGTGAGGCGACAGTCGCAGCAGCACATGTGGTGCACAAAGATGGAGCGTTAAACACGTGGCACTCTTGCAAATGAATCTCATGTTGCGTAGAAAGATGTTTCAGCATCTTACTGCTGTTTCCATCCTACCTGAAATACTGATATTACAGACTTTAAAGCTAACACTGTTATCGTCTTTCTTCGTGAAGCAATGCTTCATCCTCTCTGCTGTGATTCCTGTTTTATGGCCACACTTAGGTGTGCATATATGCACATATATATGTGTGGCCTGATTTTGAGCCGTTGTGTATTGCCAGCACCTGCAGGCATTAATAAAATAATTGATGAGCTCAGACAAGTACATTTCAGATTCTTTGGAAACTTTTGATCTACTTCTCAATTTGGAGGGATGAGGTGTTAGCAGTGGTATTAATAATTTAGACGGCACCATCAAAAACCATAGTTCGAAACTGCAATTATTATTAAACCAATTAATTAAATATCCTGAGAAACCACTCAGTTAGCTAGATTTAGGCCATAAAAACTTTTCATTAGGTTTGGTTTAACTCCACAGATTGACACATTTCAGTCTTTCTGCAGTCCTATGAAATATTTCACTTTCACAGACATGTTAACTGTCAGTAAAGATGGAACAATTTAAGTGGATGAAGATAAACAAGTAGATATAGTATAAAGGTTGGGCCTTTACTGTGGAAGGAAGAAACGCTTTTCGCAACAACATTTAACAGATTGGTGTGCGATAAAGGAGACGGCTGCGAGATGTGATTATCGACTTTGCTTTCCATCTTTATGTTTTTCACTACACGAATCTTTTATGCTGCAGCTGCCACGTGTGGATATTAAAGGACACACTGGAAAATGACCTGGTTTTGGAGAATCTAGCGATGCGATCAGTTTATCTAGTTTTAATTATTAACATGTAGTTAAATGATTTTTGGCTAAAACTCAAAATAACTGAATGAACCGAATCTGCTGATGTATGGAGAGCTTTAGGCTCGGTTTGTGAAAGCTCTTTGAAATGTGCAGCAGAAGCTTTGTGTCTCTGATTACAGAAGCTGCAGGTCGAAGAGTGATGCCTCAGTAAACACCTCCTCCTCTTCCTCCTCCTGCTCCTCCATCACGTCTCTGCACACAAACACGAAGCGCGATCAAATACAGTGCTTTGTCCCGTCTGTCTGCTCTTATGAATATCTTCCCCTCTCCTCACAGCCGTCTTGTTGTTCAGGAAGGTTTTAATGTAATGGAACGCCGCCGTGAATCAGACGCATGAATGCTACCGCCGCCATCGCCGCGCGGCCTCCACCTCCATCAATCTGCTGATGCATTCTGGGCGCAGCTTCCCTTTCACTTGTCTGCAGGCTGTTTGCTCAGGGTTATAATTTACCTCTGCTTTAGCAGCCACAAAGGGAAGCAGTTTGGATTTATCTGCGGCCGCCCGGCGTCATGGCAACGTCACGACCAGAAAACACAGCACCTGAAAAGAGTCACCGGGCCGGACACCAACTCATCATGGAGCCTCCAATACAGAGTCTGAACACTGCAGGTTTCCATAAAGAGAAGCCTTCATTTAGCATCCCAGTATCAATCAAACCGAAACATGTAAAAGAGACGTCTAACAGGTCAAACCGAAGCTCTGACGGTTATTTATAAAACCCAGTCTGCGCCACACACATTATTCAAAGGTGCACGTCAACACTCAGACGTCACCCTTTGGTTTGCGAAGCATCAGTGTGAATGTTTAAGCTGCCACCATGTTGTTTTTTTCTGGAGCCAGAAGGGACCATAAGTGGACAAGAGAGTAGACTGTTAGGTTAGCTCCACAATTATCTGTGATATATGGGTAATGGTTGCTATGGTGGCGCTTACAATAAGTCTCTTTCAGTACAAGACAAAAAGATACCTGTCAGTCAAAGAGGCCACACCCCTAAAATGATTTGAACTTTAAACTAGAACACAATTTAAACAGGTGAGTTATAAAAGCATTCTGCCTTTGTACAGTTGTTATGAAGGGGAAATTAAATGTGGAGAGTTTTGTGTAAACATGTTTATTTCTGCTGTAAAGTTTTATTTTAACATGGGAGTGTATGGGGACTGGGTCACTGCTGGAGCCTCTAATGGACGCTTGAGGAATTGCAGTGGTTTACAAACGCGTTCATAAATTCTCAGTTTCAAATTTGAGATAATAACCTAAAATTTTGACTTATGGATAGCAAAAAAATATTCCACAGTTTTGGCTTCATGTATCATGTGATTTTAAAATGGAAGAATTCAGCTGTAACTGTAGCTGATAGAGTAATCTGTTAATGGACGGCTACGTGACTGAAGCAGTCCCGGAGTTCTGAATGATTAAGCCAACCTCATCAACTCAAGATAACATTTTGCTGCAAGAACCAGCTTACACTTTGCCCATGTTAGCAGACAGGCTAGCGTTAGCTCAGTCTCGCAAGAAGAAATATAATTTCTTTGATCTTGAAAACAAAACAATCCCTCCATGACTTCAGTGTCCTGCTGATGTTGAGCCCCGATGCTTGCTCAGATGGTTTCATTAGATAAAGCAACTTTTATTATTTCTGCACAATTAATTGAATTTTAACAAAGAGAACAAACAAAAGTCACCTCTGTGTGTTCAGTACTCGTGCATGTTTTGATCTTTAAGTGCACTTGTTGCCAAATGCAGCCATCTGATTGGTCAGATCTGTTTATTCACATCAGAAAAAAAGCAAAAAGCTTCAAATTCGTCCTCTGAATCTACGCAGCTGGTGTGAATGGCTGCTTCAAGAACAGGTGAGTCTGAAAAATATTTTTAACACACGAAATATTCTCAGGAATTTTAGCCGTCCGGTGTGTAAAGGCTGAAAGAGTAATAGGAAAACATGTAACGTGAAAAAAGTACGTTAAAGCATGTTCCAGTCAGGTCCACTAAAGTTTTATCTGGTTTGTGTTTTGGCTTGTTTGTGGCCCAGGTCTTGAATCAGAACCACCCCTTCCACGCGGCGAGGAGGATCACGCCTCACGAGTTTAAAAAAAAAAGGTCTCACATGTCGGGCGTTTCTCTGAGATACCAGACCGCCACGGGTCCTGAACCTGAACCATCGTCTTGGAGGTGAAGAACAAACAGCATGTTCAGACTCCTCCTTCTCCTCCTCTTCTTCTAGAGGAACAATGAGCCTCTGTTGAGGACTCCCAGTCGGTCGCCCTGATGGAGATGATGAAGATGATGCTGAAGGTGATCACATGCAGATGGATGGGTGGGGAGTGGGCGTCCTGACACCAACACAGGGGTCGTGACCTCGCAGCACTTTGCAGACATCTGTGGCTGTTGCACATTCCCTGACATCTCCCTCCGACCAATCAGCGCTTGGCGAGAATGTGTGACCTGCCACCCCTGAGGCCACGCCTCCTTTGATACACACACCCTCATCAGCATGCATGGCCATGGGTGCAGTCCTGGTCTGTATCTGACCTGTCGAGCGACAATGGAGGGCTGCGGCTGATCTATGGCCACCGCTGCTTTGTGTCTCCTTCACAGAAGAGAGAGCAGAGCGAGCAGGAGGAACTTCCTGTCAGATAAATTAGTCCTCGCTCTAAATTCCTGCTCAGACAGCAGCTTTGGAAGTTAGAAACCTGCTCAGTGCCTGCAGGCTGGTCAGACTCTGCCGCCCCCTGCAGACGGAGCTGCAGAACTCTTTTAAAACACAAGTTTTTAACTTTCAGTGAACTATTCGAGTAGCAAACTGTTACTGTTACCTGATCCTTTTTTTTATTATTTATATTAAAAAGAAAGACTATGTAATAATTTAAAAAAACATTTTAAAAATGTAAAAAAAATGTTTTTCTTTTTTATATGACAATACTTACATGAATCATATACTGCATCACCATGTATGTTTACATGTTTCAATTGATTGCTGCACTTTTTCCCCATTTTCCTGCAAAGTATCAAGAAAAGAGGGCTGGTTCAAGACTTTTGCACAGTCCTTTTTGCTCTCGCACCTGTGTGGATGCTTTTTATTTCCAGCAGAACAAACAAACGCTCTTTTTTCTTTTCATAAACATTTATTTCAAGTAGTATAAGAAAAAATAGATTTTTTTTACATTGTTTTTGTTTATATCACTTTTTATACAGTACTTTCTGTGCATTTAGAAAAAAAGTCAACACGAGTTATTTAATGTAGGCAGCAGAGCGAAGACAAATCAGAGCTGACAGAAACGCCAAGGATGCTGGGAAAAAGAGCGAGAAACAGCAGAACAGCCAGCTAAACAAACCACGACCGGAAAAGTGCTTTTAGACGCCACGAGGCGGCGAAGGCGACCCTCTGAACAGGAAGTCGAATTTTAAAAAGAAAAAACAAGCACACGATTTGATTTCAGGTTTTATAAAAGTGCCCCAAAAAATAATAATTAAAGTGGAGACAGGAAGCAGTTTGTTCTGATTTAGAGTCACACAAACACTCCTCTCAGCTGATCTACATTCAGAGAGTTCACACACACAAACACATACGCACGCACATACGCACGCACACACACACACACCTAACTGTAACTGTGAACACATGCGAGCGCAGAACTTTGGCAACACATCAGGCTGAAGGTCGAGTGGCGGCTGGAAAATACAGCAGACATCTTGGTGATGATGTCACAGTGCGGACTGGGGTTAGGGGGAGGGAGGAGCCTGGCCGGGTCACATGGCGTGTTTCTGGATACCTGGGGTGAACTCCTTGGCATTGGGGTTCAAGCTGCTGTTCATCTGAAGGAGAGAAGAAGAAGAAAACTGTCACTGCTGTTATTACTGTGACGAAAATGAAGAAACAGCGACCTCTGCTGGACAGATGAGGGTCAACAGTCAAAGACTAACTTCAGAGAGTTCAGTGAGTTGGAGATGTTATCCGACACATTCAGGCACTGTGCTGTGAAACTGAGGAGTCTCACTCGGCAGCGCTTCCTGTATTAATGTTGTCATTCTTTTTTTATTGCACTAATTTACACATTATTAGATCATAATAGACAATGCTTTATTTAGATTTTTACTTACTGAGCTCCTTTATCTTTTTACATTTAACTACGCTAAATTCTTTGTGTAATTTTCATTCACTTTGTCAAACTTTATTAGATTTTATTTCATTAGTGGTGGTTTTTCATGTTTTGGCTCCTGTCACAGGATTTACCAATATTTGGGATGAACAGAGTATAATTGCTGTAATCCTACATTTTCATAATCAGGCCTACTTAAAAAAAAAATACTTGCAGACTGTGTTTTATAACGTGTTTATAACTGTCAGCTGGAATAATGTCAGTATTCTTCCAGCCAAAACACGAGTTTTCTCTGTAACCGATGGTGAAGGTGATAAACTCACCACCACATCCAGGTCTTTGTTGCCATCGAGGACCAGGAGACTGATCTGCTCCTGCTGCTGGCTGATGCTGTGAGAAGGGAGATCTCTGGATGGGATGAACCACTCCCACTGCTCCTCCTCGTCCAGCATCTCCTGGAAACAGCGCTCGATGAACTCCTCCTCCCACAGCTCCTCCTCCACCTGCCGAAAACACACACAGACAAGCAGCAGTCACCGTTTGTTGGACCGACAAAGAACCAGAACTTTTAACATGTCATCCAAACCGAGTGTGAACATCACACGGAGAACACTTTATGGCGAGACGCTGCCGTGTTCTTCATGCGAATCTGCTCTGCACCCCCTTCAGCTTATCCAGGATCTCGTTTCCTTCTCTGGCTAAGACGATGCTGGTTAGCAGCTCAATAAGTCAGCCCAGGCTTCCCTAACCTAGCAATGAGAAGAGTGTTCACATGGAAGAGGCGGGGTTTGCAGCACCTGACCAATCACAGCGAGACGACTGCTCGAAACAGACTGGCTGATTTTACAAACATAAAATCTGAAACATTGAAAGAGTTTAACACAGAACAGAGTTAAAGTAACACAGCAGCTGCAGCCCCCCCTTCCTCTGTGAAACGTAACGCTCTCTAAAACACGGCTCCACGGCATCGGTTTCCTTTTTCCAAAGAAAACATCCTTCTGGAAATTTCCAGCCGGACGCCTCCCACCTACTCCTCTGTTAACGGACTCCACACGCTGTCAGCTGATTGCATAATCAGGCCACTGCCTGACCTGAATTCCAGCTCAAGAAGCCGCTGCTTTGTTTGTGCACACAGGCTTCAGCTGCTCAGTGTAATTTTCCTTCAAACTGCAAATCACAGCTACTTTTAAAACAGCACAATTTCTGGATGTTAACCTTCCTTTAATTTGTAAACAAAACCCCACATTTCCACCTTAAAAACAGTGACTCTGTAGGCAATGACCTTTGCTTTCAGGTGAACAACACAGGTGTTGGGAATATTCTATTTAATCTGCTGACCTACACTTCCACCTTAAAGTACAAATTTTCACTGTACAATTACAATTTTTGAAAAACAGATTTCCACCTTAAAAACCAAAATCACCTGAGTTTGTATGTAAACATGATCTTCAACTTAAAAGTGCAGATTTCTACCTTAAGATTTGTCATATGTATATACAAGATGTACAACAGCACAATTTCTGGTTTTAATCTGTAAAGATGACTACAGATATCCAACTTAAAAAGTCACCATTATGCTTTTGGATACCTTTCCCGCCTTCAAATAAAAATAAAACCTAATTTCTCTTTATAATCTCATTAAACTACACCTTAAAATTCAGATTTCCACCTTAAAAATGTCAGTTGAATATGTTTACTTCTCAAATAAATAAGCCCAAGTTAAGGCTATTTTTTTTCTTGCAACTTAAACCCTGGATTTTCACTTTAAAAGTCTATCTATGGAAACTGATCTTTGGTTCCAAGCAAAGCAGATTTGAGGT
Source organism: Benitochromis conjunctus (assembly GCA_015052645.1). Taxonomy (NCBI): domain Eukaryota; kingdom Metazoa; phylum Chordata; class Actinopteri; order Cichliformes; family Cichlidae; genus Benitochromis; species Benitochromis conjunctus. The sequence continues at coordinate 33,476 of VOQK01017999.1, forward strand.
GTAATCTGTAATTTCCACCTTTACATCTAAATTTTCTTTTGAATTCTGCAGCAACACTTTCACTAAAACAACACAATTCTGACATGTAGGTTCCTTAAACCCCAAATTCCAACCAAGAAAGTCTGTCTGCAGAAATCTACACCATAACATGCAGATTTCCACCTTAAAATGACAGTCTTCTTTATCTGCATATGGGAGCTTCACATCAGAGCAACTTGAGCGTAATCTATAAAAAGAAGAACAGATTTCCTTCTTAAAAGTTGACTGAGTCTGTTTGAAGATACCAATCTTTGCTTACAACTAAAAACAACAACTCTTTAGGTACAACTTATTTTAATCTTCAGATTTCCACCTTAAAAACTGAGCTCACTGTCTAAAGAAAATGTAGCTGCCTAAAAAAAAGATATAAAAATTAGCAAATCTGCAAATTCATCTGTAGATTCCCACCTTAAAATTTCATCTTGGAGTGCTTTTCAGATGCCTTCTCTGTCTCCCAAAATAAATCACCCTCAATTCAAGATCTAATTTCACATTAATCTGACACCTCAACCTTAAAGCAGTCAGAGGAGTCCGTGTGCAGATTTTATTTTAAGTAAAACACAGATTTGATGCGTAATTTGTCCGCAAAATGACAGATTTCCACCTTAAAAGGGACAGCAATATTTGTCTGCGTGCACAAGTTTTACAGAACAATTTCTGGGTCTAATATGTAAACTGAAAAACAGATTTCCACCTTAAAAGTTGTCCGAGTCCACCATTCATTGAACATAATGTATTTATAAAATATAAAATTATAGTTAATACAAAGATAATTATTAGTCTGGAGTTTGAGGCAATAATTACTCTTTGAACTTGTCATTTAAACATTAGATTTCCACCTTAATAGTCAACTGAGTCTTTCTGTAGCTACTGGTTTGAGGTGTATAACTTCTCTTAAAACTCCAGCTAAATCTGTTCTACCTTAAAAGATCAGCCTGCTGTGTTTTTGGATGACTTCTCTTCCTCCACAATAAACTTAATTTCAGACTCTTTAACTAGATTTCCGCCTAAAACGCAGATTTTACACCTGCAGTCCACCTGAGCCTCGGCCCAGCTCCTCACCTGCCTGTTGAACTCCTCCTCGTTCTCCATCCACATATACTCGGCGAACGGGTCGTCCTCGTTGAACTGGCTGGTGAGGATCACTTCGGTGCCTGTGGTCATGTTCGGGGCCCCGCTGCTGATGCTCGGGTCTTTCATGTCTACAAGGAGAACCAGAGGACACAGTGAGAGAGAGGTCAGCGGGAACAAACACGTAGCTTCGGCCGTTATGATGCTCGCCGTCATGGCCGCTGTCTGACGGACAACAATAGCAGGCAGCTAGCGAGCATTTTTTCCCGAGAACACAGCAGAAGCAGCGAAATATCGCCGCGAAAACACCACCGCGAGCACTGAGTCGCGTTAGAGGAGCACGGGGAAACGGGCAGCTGTGTTTTTATGAAGAAGAATACCTTCGAGGGTGATTTATTCGATGACAGAAGAGACAAATGGTCAACTCGCTGGAACTCGGCTGTCGCTGTAATGGCCGCGCTGCTTCTGTTTGTTTACATCTCCGCCGTCACCGTGCGCTCGTTCCTCATTGGTCGAGCCGCTGTTGCCTTCACGGAGCTCACGGCTTAACGTCGGAAAATAAGAATCTAACAAAAAGACCAGATAAGGTAGACGTTTTTTATTCCAGAGGTTGGGTCTCCTCTGAGTCTCTGTTTCATATTTTATTCATTCACTAAATATCACAGTGCAGCAATCCAAAGAACGTTTTGTCTGTATAGACATTTTATTCCACGCTACACTTTAGCTTGTTATTTTTTTTTTATATTTAGTCGTCAATTTAAGGATCACTGGACATCATGAATAATTATCAGCTCATAATAATCTCTTCGGGGTACTTCTCTAAACTGATGTAGCAGTTTCATGTCGAAAGAACAGGCATGGGTCTATGTTGATTATTATGTTTACAGATGACATTGTGATCTGCAGTGGGAGCAGGGAGCAGGTGGAAGAGAATTATGCTCTGGAGAGAAGAGGATTAAAAAGTCTAGTAGAAGCAAGACAGAATACATGGGTGTGAATTTGAAGGAAACAGGTGGGAAGGTGTACATGGAAGGCAATGAGATAGTGAAGGTTGATGAGTTTAATTATATGGAGTCAACAATCTAAAGCAATAAACAGTGCACAAGAGAGGTGAAGACGAGAGTGCACGCAGGGTGAGGTGGAGTGGGTGGAGAAGGGTGCTGTGGTGACCCATAAAGGGAGCAGCCAAAATAAGAAGGTTCAATAGGTCTAGGTGATGTGGTTCTTTTGTGTAGACACATTTCAGTGTTGTCTGGATTAAAAAGAAAACAGTGAAATAACTATTCTGTGTGGGTTTCAAGTACAATAAAATGTTTGTAGATCTTTCACACAACTATAATCTGCCTAGGATAAGAAAGTCCAGGTCTGAGCAGTCCTTGTGTAGCTGGTTTTTATCTGGACATTCACCCCAGCCTAGATAAACAAAGCACATTATTCACTAGCATATTTCTTTGTTTTTTAATTTAATGTAATTCTTTCAACTTGAGAAGGGCTCCCATCACGTCGGGTGCTGACACCTTTTCCGAACTTGAATGCAGCACTGTAGTCCAAACTCCGAAAGCCCGCCTTCCTCTGAAAGTTTATAAAACCCACTGATTTAACAAACCTAAAGCCAACCAAGTACATATCCTCTATAGTAATAAGAGAACATGAGAGAAATTATTACTATAGAGGAGCTAAGTGTGTGTTGTCTTAATAGTTATTTTCATAGAAAACAAGAAAAGAAGCGAACAGAAACAACAAAAACACCGTCTGGCGCAGGAGGAGAGGAAATATCGCGATACCTCACGTCCTCTAGCGTGGTCACCTGTCTCGCGCTATTTACTAATCAGCTGCGCTCGGGAAACGGTGTTGGAGAAAGGGTAAGAGTGTCCGTAATTACAGGTAAATCACATTATACACGTAAATTCACAGTGAACAGCTTCATGTACAATTTGCACGTTAAATATCAGATAACTGAAGGGTGTTAGCTATGCTAGTGTTAGTGGGTAGGAGGAGATGTATGTTAGCAAAGTTAGCTGCGCAGCTTATCTGAGCCGTTTATGGTTTCATTTAGTCACATATGACAGCGTGCTTAATCTTTTAGTTAAGACATGCCAGGTTAAACAGCGTAGACAACGCTGTTAGCCCCTCCCCCGTAAGCGTGTTTGGTGCAGCTTTCCTTCTCCTCTCACTGTACCTGCACAGATGTTACTCCTGGTCTGTGTCAGGTTGTGATTCACTCAGAGGCTCGTTGTAATCTCGCCTCTTTTCGATGTTTTCATGGACTCAGAGTTTCTCTTCCTCAGTGAGGAGGTCTCCATCACTCTGTTTGCATCAGGTCATGTTCCTCCTGCTGGGCTGAGGTGAATCTTTCTCTCTCCTCCTTTAACCGCCTCTTATGTTCCCTTTGCAGTAAAGATCAGAGTCGTGCTCCTTCGTCTGTGGCTCAGAGCCTCCACTGGCTCCTGTTTTCTTAGGAGAGGCTTTGTTTTGAAGCTTTTTCTACCTCGTTGTGTCTCAGCAGAAATAAGACTTGCCACCACAGAAGAACAGGAGCTCCTGCTCACTTTGACCACATTAAGTTCCCGTCATCTTTAAAGACCTTTTCCAGCGCCTGCTTCCTTCTTTATCTTGGCTCTCTGTGCTGAATCCGGAGAGCGGGACAGACTTTTTGACATCATGTCTCAGAAGGCGCAGGCCGACACCGCTCAGAAACACTTCGCCGTGGGTCGGGGGCTCCTGGCCACCGCAGAGACCTTGAACTTTAACATGAACGAGCAGCGTCCCAACAGGCCGGTGGGGGTGGGTGTGGGTGGCATGGAGGGCCAGGACGGCAGCGGGCCGATGCCCCGACGTGGTGGCGGCAGCACGAGCAATCTTGGCAGCACCATGAAGCTGTTTGCCAGTTTGGGGCTGTCGCCCTCTGACCTGGATGCTCTGGCTGAAATCCCTGAGGAGGAGATCAGCGTGGAGACGCTACCGCACATCCTCAGGCAGCTGAAGAGCCGCAAGGGGGAGGCAGGAGAGCGGCGGGCGGCCATGTCATCTGGTGCTGCGTATCGAGGAGGAAGCTGGGAAGAGGGGCACGTGGGGAGGATGGGCGGTTCTTCTCTGGGACAAGGTTCAACCAAGTCCTCCTCCACAGACTTTGGGTACAACTCCCTGCAGGACATCTCCTCCGGCCGGGGCTACGGCTTAGATTACAGCAGTGGAGGTGGGAGCAGAGAGAGGCCATACTCTGAGCTTTCCCACCGCGGTGGGCTCGCCATGGGCCCGTCTGAGCCCGTCTTTATGCAGAGGAGGATGGGCTCCCCGTCAAACGGAAAAGTCCAAGACTTCTTGGGAGTCATGCCCCCCATGTTCCCCCACGTGTGCTCTCTTTGTGACTTTGACGTTCATTCCACCATGGTGAGTACGTCCAACCTGCTTCCTCTTTTCTTCTCGGACTAACTGTAAATGTTTGAGCTCCAGTCTTCCTTCAGTCAGTGACAGGTGCTGATTCAGGTCCGGTTTGCTTCATATAATTTCCTTGTTGTCTCTCCTCACAGCATGTTCCCTCTCTCCATTTTCTCAGCTGAAGCTCTCCAGCATTGAACAGTTAGATTTGGATCTTTCCAGCAAAAATCTCTTTTTATAATTAGTGTCTGTTCACACGAGCTGGTAAAGCTGTTAATGTTACACATTCAGTCTGATTTACTTGATCTCTTCACTTCATTAGCTTTAACAGAGTCCTGGGAGGATCTTGATTTGCTCCTTGTGATCTCCAACATGAAACTTTTAAAGTTTCTTTACAGTTTGTGGTGTCAGGAGAAGATCTATGAGAGAGAAAGAAAGATTTTCTCGATTATCACCCAAATTTGGAATTTTAAATTCTGCCTGAGAAGAAATGTTCACTTTTGCCTTTAAAGCGAAAATTATTAACATGGACGCACGTGGTTCTCTTCAATGCTGACCAAACATAATTTACCAAAAATGAACAGGAAGCGAGTAATCTGCTGACCAAAGTCACACAGTGTGCAGGTTTGATAACATGTTCTGATATGTCGGTGAGCTCTTCTTGCCTGTATGACTGTCACTGATGGCTTAAAAAAGCATCAAATTCTGTCTGTTATATTCATTATTGCACACAAAATATAATGAATTATTAGTTTTTGTAGGTTTTAAGAAGATCTTAATCATTCATTTTGGGTTTTAAAATGGAACCCTGATGGAGTGCGTTTAAATTGTTAGTAAATCTGGTCCTAAGTGATTGTCTGGATGACACCCTGAAGGTTAACTGTGCGGACTGCTCCTTTAATATACAGATTGTATTTTAGGAGAAACCGCCTGTTGAGCATCACTAATGCTCTGTTTGTGTTTGCAGGAGTGGAACCAACACATTAACGGCCTCCGCCATGCTGAAAACACACGGCAGCTTCTTGACATGTGAGTCGCTCTTACTACACAACAGTGAGCCAAAACATTAGAATCACCTACAGTCAAAGCAGATTATGTTTATGTCTTGATGCATGCTCAATCATCCAGGTAAGTAAATCCCAAAAGGTTGGTTCTGTTCATCTGGACGTAGCGTTTTCAGTGGGAGAAACGTTTTGTCACTCATCCAAGTGACTTC
>VOQK01018007.1:3589-18211 GCA_015052645.1 Benitochromis conjunctus
AAAACAAATAGGATAAAAGACACTAAATTTGAATAGTATTATTCTAATTCTTTGTTCATCGCAATTAACTCCAAATGGCAGATATATGCAGATCACCGTTCATAAACTGAAATGAAATCAAAGCTAGAATTAGTCAAAAATATCTAATGTGTTGTATGCTGCTGTTTTTATATACAGTGCCTAAACATGTAGCTGCTGGTTACAACCAAGGCGAAATAACTTTTACTCTTTAAGCTGCTTTATCTGCTTTCACAGTGTGACAGCAGACGTTAGGGTGTAGACACTTGCTTTGCAGTTACCGACTGCTGTCACGATTGCTGAGCGGACGTGAGCCAAACAAAGAGCATCTACTGGCTAGAAATGAATTCCAAATCATGTCTGAGGTCAGTAACCAATAATATAATATCTAGCTTATCTAGGAAGATGAAGAAATACCTTTTCTTTCAAAACAATCTAATCTCCATTACGGTTTCATGCCTATCTGATACAAGCCCCGCCCACCTACCAGCATTTCCCTTCACATGGTATATGTATGTTTAAAACACATATATCGATGTTTAACCCCAGAAAAGAAAAACGTTTGACAAACAGATTTGTTTGTCACAAAATGACAAACAGATGTTGTAACTGACATTTAACAGAAGTGACTATTAATTATAAATCATTGATCATTTTTTATGAACATTCATCGCTCCTGTGTTCCAGTGGCACATTGTGTCACTTGAAGCAATTTTTTTTATAATTAGAAAACAAAACAAAACAAAAAAATCCCAATTATGCAAAAAACTGTTGCACTGATTAAGGAAGCAATAAATTTGGTTATTTGAGTGTGTGTAGCAACAGCCTCTGTGGGTTTGATTATAGTCTGGCCATAAAAAAACAAAACAAAACGGAAAAAGAAAACAACTTTGTTTCGAAACTCGTCAGAATAATGGTTTTGTAAAAAAAATGAGGAACGCCATAAAAAACATTAGGTTGTAGGCTGCTACCTTCACAGAACAGCACCAGCTGGCCTTATGAATAAAAGAGATGTGAGCAAGAGGACGGGTACGTAAGAGTTTCAGAGTCCACACCTGGCAGCTGCATTAAATGGCACCAGTTAGGAGGCAACTCCAGCATGCTTAACTTTGAGGCAGCGATGAAGCCATATACATGGGACTGACCACTGAATGGAAACCATTAGGATGGGCGAACGAGAACCAGTGCTGCATATAGGAAGATGTGAGGGAGGTGTTCCGATTAAAAACAAGAACATTTGTGAGATCAAATAAGATGTTGGATGTTGCTCATTAGGGTTGTTTGGGTGATGCTAAGCGGGACTGTTCTGAGAAGTTGAACAAAGAAGGCTGCCACTCCATTGTGCAACCCTGTATCATGCCCTGTGGACATCTCTCAGTCACAGCCAGGGCCTGCTAAACAGGTTAACGACCCCTCAACCGCATCCCAACTGCAAAAACATCAGCCGTGCTTAATGCGTACACAGTAACATGCATACAGTAATGAACCTGTCTGCAGCGTTGAAACGAACACAATCTCATTTGCCTTTAGAACCTGATTGATCCCGTCTCTGCGTAGGGAATAATTAATAGTTGTGAATAATGATGATGTTACCTCTGTTGTACCGAGTATGCAAATGTGCACGACTCTCTCGCTTTGAAGACGCTCATGGATGGATCCCGCTGCTGTCTGATGCTGCAGCTATTAAATAAACTCGGCAGACGGACACCTCGAAACAGCTCTAAGCAACAAACACAACTTCGGCTCCTGATAATGTTTTATCGAAGCACTTTTGTTACACTTGCCAGACATGCCAGCGAGTCTCTCACCACTCACCGGTATGACTTTTTTACGGACATTTCAGTTTGTAATAGATGTGAAATTGCAGAGCAAAGTGAATGAGGCAAGAAATGTGGAAAAACGTCTGCTGTTCAGACCTGGAAGGAAAAGAAAAAAAAGTTAAATTTTACAAGGTTTTTTTTTTTTTTTTGGTCATAAAGGCTTTCTTATTTAGCATGAGATTAGTTTGGGCAGTATGAAAGCGTGACACAGAGACTGAAAGAGTTTGACGCATGCCAGAAGCATGAGAATTGGCCATTGTGCGGAAAGTCAGGGATGATCTTTTTTCTCCTCTTGGTAAATTTTATTCTCCCCACTGAAAGCCACTTGGACCCTTCACATCGTCAGTCCCCAAAGCTTGAGCCCCAGTAAGCCCTTGCTTTAAAACAGTGGTGGCTCCGTACTTTGTGAGAGCTGATCAGAAACAAAGTCAGGTGGTCTCTGCCTGTGATGGAGTGGCCAGCACAATCTCACTAACTCTCAACCCCGTTGAGCCGTTGGGGGAGACAGCATGACCGTGTGGTATGTGAGAAATGTCCTACTGCCCATCAAACCAATCCAGTTCCCGGGAGGCACTTCAGGAAACATTAGATGAACGCCAAAGTTTTGCAAAGCTCGATCTGCGTGACTTCGTTTTGTCGTTTTAAGGACAAAATTTTTATTTCATTATGTTTTATTTTATTCTAACCTTGTCACTGTGTTCAATATAATTTTTTGTCACCTTGCGTAAAAGGTAGATTTTTCAAATGAAAACATTTTGAGTGACTTTAAACTTACATAAAGGATTTTTTGTAATGTCCCAGACATACTGTGTCGACAGACTGAAAGTTGCTGTTATGTGAGCTAGAGCTCTTGCCGTGCTTTAATAAATTACCTTATGTCTGGTCAAAAAGTTCCTGTGCTGTTTTTAAAATTTAGGAAAGTAGCAAAGCTACTGACAAAGTACGTAAAAGAGATAGAATCAGAGTCTTTATTTTCATTACACAAAAGATACGGAGAAAATGAATGCAGTCCCATTCAGTGTGCATGAATTAAATTGTGTGTGCTTTTATCATTACTGATTGCACAGTTGTTCAGAAGTATAGAGTTGGAGGTAGATCTAGGCTGAATTTACAGAAATGTTGTCAATATGTAAAAGTTAGACTGAATGGATGTGCATGGGCCCTTTAGGCTTCTGCTGCCTGTCCATCCATTATATTCTTCTTATTGAATACAGGGTCACAAGGGGTGGCTATCCCAGCTGTCACAGGACACGAGGCAGGTTACTGCCTGGCCAGGCCATCAATCAGGGCTAACACATAGAGACAAACAACCACTCCCACTCAACGTCACACCTATGGCCAGTTTCTGATCACTAACCCCAAGCATCTCTTTGCAATGTGGGAGGAAGACGGGGTACCAGGAAATATGCACTCCAGCCAAGGCCCTCCTTGCTATGAAGTGACGCCGCTGACCACCACCACCTGAAAGTTCAATAATATTTGCAAGTGTTTAAACAGTGTAATTCAGTGTATCTCAGACATGGTTTCTCAGAGACCGAAAAAAGAAAGGCTTTCCCAGCTTGGACACAATGCTTGGTAGCTTTGCTCTTCCTTAACACTAGTGCTCTGGGCTCTCGTTTAACTTGTCACAGTTTAATAGCGAACACAGCAAACACAGAAACCTGAACAAAGAACCTTACTTTGGTATGGAGCCGAGAAAACTGGTATTGCTAGTGAAGAAAATATTTAGCATTCCTTGCTTTGTCTAAGATATTTTCTCCTGTTGCCAAAGCACAGCCCTCTTCTTCCTACCAACAGCCAAACACATGGCCAGCATGCTGCACAGTTAACTGGTATGAACGGTAACAGAAGTAACCTCTATGTAAGTAACTAAATGTTTAATTGTATTCGTTAATATTAAAATATTGAACTTCTAAATGTGTCACAAATGCCCCCCCCCTAACTATATTGCTGTGTTTTACTGAAACTAAATTCTCAATGTAAGTATGTTTCCAATTCCATCAAACAGTAATTACTGTGAATGAGAGTGAAAAAGTCCTTGGCCTGATTTTCAGCGTACATATAGGAAGGACAAAGAACCGAAGACTTTGAACAAATCCATCTACAAGGCAAGAATAAAAGGATAGTCCTAGCCTAAATTGGAAAAGCTCAACTGTGCTGATTCACTCTGCTGAGGATCTCCTACTTTTATTCCATCTGAACTGAACCCTATATGCAATCAGACAGCACAGTCTTCCAGCCATTGCGCAGCATGCTGTGCTAAGCAGTCAGTGCAAAAATGCTTCATGGATTTTGAAATTTCAGTGACATGAGCAACTGAAATAATCAGCAGATGGACAAAAGCTGGGGCAAATAACACCGCAAGACTGTGGAAGCAGTACTAATAAGGTGTTTTTTTTAAATACTGCATCGCAATGCATTCGTTAGCTTATAGAAACTAGTGCATGGCAGTAATGACCTCAATAGAGTGAGCAGTTTGCATGAAGAGGCTCGCAGTCTGTTCTGATAGCAGGTGGTGGGCAGTAGGCCAGAGATTGTGTATAGAGGTAATGTTAGAGGGTCAGCTCACTCTGGTGATGGCTGTCGGGACGAAGCCGTTGAGCTGCTGAGTTGGCGTAGCTCTAATGAAATGTTACCTTCCCCCGAAGGAAAGCTTCTGAACAGGTGGTTGCCTGTTTGTCTGGGATCAGCGGCGATCCTCTTCATTGTGTGGCTCTGTCAAGGAGGGCAACCGGCAACCAATTATCTACTCAGCAATGCTGAGTGGGTAAGATTGGCTGCTACAGCTTGTTTCCAGTAGTGCCGGGAAAGTGGAATCCTTTCTGTTCGGAGTGTTCTGGCTGAGAGCGGTTAGGTTGGACACAAAAACCGCTGTCACACACAGAGCGACTCAATCACAGTACAGCAGCTAACACAGAGGTGCTCTGTGCTGATGTTGGCTTTATTCTTTTTGTCTCGACAGATGTTTTCAAGCATATTTATCTCATATCTACAGGACAGTCACTTTTGACATACTGTATATGCTGTGCGCTAATGGCTCATTAGTTACATTAGCTAATTAAAAGAATATCTATTGTATATGTATTTATTCAGACTTTGAAGAGTAAAAACATTATTTTTTTAGCACAAATATGTATATTCATACAATTTGCTGTATTTTAGCCATGCATTTCAGTTATTTATTTATTTGTAGGCATACAGAGCAATGCATAATGGTGTGTAACTGGCAGCACATTTGTAGTTCCTTCCCATTTCTCTCTTTGCTTTGCAATTAATGGAACCAAAGTCTGCTTGCTTACTACAGTCTATCATGCTCGGTGTTCTTTGATGTGAATGGAGACGAATTCAGGTTGAATATTGGTTTAATCTGTATTATTGCCTAAATAACGATCCTTAAATGCTTGTCCTTGACGAGACCAAATGTGTATGTGTTTGTATGTGCAAGAAGGTGCGTGTGTGACTTTGTGGTTGGATTCTGTGTGTTTCCGTGTGTGTGCGTGTGAGCTCACCTCCAGCTTCTTTCAGCCAGCTGCTTCATGCCTCATTGGGGTTTGTATTGATTGTTCCAGTTTCTCTTTGTTTTCAGTCCTCTATTTTGGTCGACTGATGCAGCTCTAAGAAACCCGCTGGCCTTTGCTAAAACTGCCCTAACAGCTACAGAAGCCTTTGGTAAAATTGCTTTAAATGGGTAGACAGACTGTGGTCAGAAAGCTCTGAATGGCGAGAGAGCCCTTTGGTAAAATGTCTCCAGAAGGTCAGAGAGGCTGCAATAAAATAGCCTCAATAGCTCCGACGGTACGCCGGGCGAGTTCACACACGTGCACGGTAGGCATTGCGCGGCAACTCACACACACGCATTTCCTTATCTTCCCGATCCTCTCTATTACACACACAAATGCAGTCATGCACCCACGCTCCAAACCAGCAGAGATGGAGCTCGTATGTGACCGGCGGTGCTGCGTCGCTGTTTGTCTGCAGTATTTCAGCTCGCAGGGGTTGTAGATGGTGGCTGCCAGAGAGAAATGTAACATGGCGGCAATCCCCTGCTCATTCAGTACTCTCCCGCCTGCCGTAACATTACTCAGCTTTCAGTAAGAGACCAGATCAGTGAGACAGCTACTGGGAGACAGATGGAGAGAGATGGGGGGACTCTGACAGAAAGCGAGAGGAGGCGTGATGGGAAATGAAAGAACAACAGAGAAATGCGTGAAGAAGAAAGCTGTGATCTGTTGGACTTGGTGTACTGTCGCAACCGTGACTAACTAGATAAGTGTGACAGCGAGTTTTACTGGTAAATAAACACCGGCGTGTACAGCAAATCTCATCATTCAGGACGCGTGAAGTGTGTCACCACCTCCGCTCTTCCTTTATCCTTCTTTCCGTCATTTCATCCCTTTATCCGAGCGAGACGTCCCATTCCAGATTAGCAAGGTCAAACCAATGATGAGTCCTGAGGTTTATACCGGTTAAGAAATTGCGGCAAGGAGCCTTCACTCATGCTCTCACGCACGCACATGAAAGATACTCCGTCATGCATGCAAACAGCACACAGTTAAACAGTCTTGACAGTGGCATTAGTAGCTTTCAAGGAGTTTGTGGAGGGGAGTAAGAAAAACACTTTAGCACCTCTCGTCTGTCAGAGTGAAGCGAGGGTCGACAGGCGAAAATGCGGCAGGGCACGCGGACCCCCGGGCTCTCAGTCTCTACTCTAACGTTGACTTAGACACAGATTTGTTTTATTGGCTCTGAAGTCCCTCTCCTTCACACTTGTTTTTTCCCCATTTGTCTCTCCTCTTTTTTACTCCCTCTTTCTCCCCCTCTCTCCCCCCCCCTGCCTTTCTTTCTCCCATCCCTCAGAAGTTTTGGCTTAGCTAGAGGCTGACACAGCCATGCAGAACTTGGATGAGCAATTGCCTTTACTGTACATGCTAAACTACACACTAAATCGAATGACTGATGTGCTTGAAAGTGTTTGCTGCTGGGCAAAGCCGGCTGTAGTCTTTGGTTGTCAGACAGAATATAGTCGGCGGTTAGCTATGTCTACGAGCGAAAAAGGACTTGGCAATCAGGCCTGGATGTGTTTCCACTCGTGTGAGGGTATTGATAAATCATTTTTAACTGACTGCAGTGCTACCTTGACTGTAATGCTTATCGATAAGGCAGTATATTCACAGTCAATCACCCCGATTGTGCCCCACAGCTTTGCCTGGGACTGATACAAATACTTGATAACGACATCTGGTTTACTTCAGTGGTTAAAGAGGAACGAACACACGCATGCTCACGCGCACATCTCCCACTCTTTCTCCCACCACAAGTGTGAAATCTAATCATCATTGGAGCCCACAATCATTTTTTTAATCTAATCTGGAGACATACATGCCTGACAACAACAGCGGGAGCTGCATGCTAGCATTGTCGCCATGTCGACCGCCTGAAATGGTTCGTCTCCTATGTAATCTGTACGTGCGTTTTAGCCGTTAGTGTGAGAAAGCTGATGATGATGCTGCTATCTCAGCAAGCCTCACTTTGCTACTAAATTTCCACCAGCTTGAATTCTTCTCTGTTCTCTCATTTCTCTCCACGGTAGTTTAAGAAAACCTGAAAGAAAAAGCCACATCAAGTACCTCCTTCTTTTAATAGTGAACTGTGTGTTTCTCCCTCCCTCCACCCCGCGCTCTCCTCTTCAGCTTTCCTCATCCTCCGCACACATCTCGGCGGGGTAGCCGACAGCGAGGGTACAGTACAGAACCCCCCTCACAGCGGTACCGTCCTATTACCTCTGGCAGTCATCTCACTGTCACACTGATCAATGATTCATGTGTGCGCGGGCCTCAGCCTGTTAGCTCACTGCACTGCTGCTCATCGCTGCCACTGTGCTGCTGCTGCCGCTGCCACCGCTCCTTCGCCAGTTATAATGACTGGACTAACTCAGAGTCCTCTCACTAACGTGTGACGGTTTTGTGCGCCTTTGCCAAAGCGCAAGAGAGAAAGACGGACGCTGAGAGGGATGGATAGACAGGCAGGAGGAAAAGAGAGCGAGAGTGAAGGGTCAGGCTGAGCACATGCTGCTCGCATAACTGGCTGCACACTGTGTGGAAGTGTGAGTCTGTGAGAGCGTCTCTGTATCTTAAATGGAAAGAGGTGCCGGTGTCTCTCTAGATGAAATTCTTGCCACTCAGTAGCCATCTTTGAAATGTCTCCAGGCAGTTACGTGGACTAACAAGTTCAGATTCTCGTGGGGTTTTTTTCCTATTATATAAATACTTTTACAACAGTGGATGAGTATGTTACACATGGCCACAGTCTGAAATCATGAGGTCAGTATATCTGTACATGTAATCCTTACGATTTGAAAGCACAGGCTTCGGATCTCTAGTCAGGTTTTTTTTTTGCACTTGGCTCTACATACAGTGCATTTCCTTAATATGCTACAGACACAGCTCTGGATATGAGCTCAGCAGCACTTCCCACCTTTGTCCCAGGCTTTTGTTTTTAAGATGCAAAAAGCCTGGAACTAAAGGGAGAATCTCCTCAAAGGGATAGGAGCTAAAACAGGCAGTGAATTAATGGACCAGACTGAGGCCTTGTTTAAAATAAATAAGAAATACATGGGGCTAAGATAAGCTAAGCTAATTAGCAGCTAGCTGTACCTGCTTATTTACCGTACATATTGCCCTGCCAAGAAAGCAAGCTTATTTTCTAAAACATGAAGGGATGGGTTAAACTCCAGGTTGTCTCTGAGACTACATGGTTTTGCGGGAAAAATGATTTTCTATGAAGTTATTTCTTATTTTGACCTAATAAAGAAATGCGAACAATCAAAATAGCAGGGTGTGAGAAAGGGCCTATATTAAACACCCTGTGACTAGTTTATCCAACATTGTTTGAGGGGGTTGTAGCTGACTTCCTGTATTTCCTCAGGAGGAATGTTTGTCCTTTTATCAACACAGAGCGCACGATATCGTAGCTCAGGATGACGGCACATCTCTATGACGACTGTGCCAGTCTCGTTTGTGTGTCCGAAAACGATATTAATTTGTCTGTAACTGAGGGGTCTGTCAAAATAAAGGTTAAGGTCAAGAATAAACCTTCATGCTCAACAACTGCTCATCTTTTTCCATGCCTCTTCGGCACTGAATAACCTGCAGCAAATGAAACCTAGATCTCCCAAGTAACCCCTACTTTATCCGTGCGTATGAAATACAAACATATTAAACCCCTATTCCTGTCCACATTATGGGCTCTATAAGTACTCAGTTTTAAATACCCTGAATTCATTTGCTCAAGTGACAAACCAACAAATATGTCCTCGCTGGTATTAAGATTACCGTTAGGACATCAGATCCTCAAAAGTACAAGAGCATATGCTCAAACGCTCCCTCTTCCATCATCTCCTCATCACACTCAGAGGTCCTTGTTCCCTCCTTGCGCCGGTGTGTGTTTGCATGTGCGTGCAAGCTGTGCAACTCTAGATGCTAAGTGTTCAAGCAAAAGGTCAACAGCCATAAAACAAGAGAGTGAGAGAGACAGCGAATGGGGGGAGGGCTGATGAGGAGGAGCAGGAGAAGTGGGGTCTGAGGGTCTTTTGAGGAGAGATGGAGTGGTGACGAGAAGAAGGTAGGAGAGCCGGTGAGGACTGTCGCTGCAGAGTCATAACTGGAGTGGGTAATACTTGGCCAGCAGAGGTGTGGGGGACACCAGACAAACATGGAGAGCAAGAAAAGCAATTCAGATGAGAGGAAGTGAGGAGAGAATGAAGTCTGAGAGACTTAATGGTGGAAACGCCAAATGTATCAGTTTGGGAATAACTTGTCATCCCTCACTGAGCACTCTTACAGACTAATTTATGAAACTATGATAGGTTGTTCCACTCCACTGCCAAATATAATGCAGTACAAACTGTGACGAGGAATACAGGCCTACATTTGTAGGTGCGGTACGATATTTTATGATGTATCCTGAGAAAAGATGGTTCATGATTTCTGCGGTCGAAGGGAAATTTCAGCGGCGTTCTCGCTAATTCTGTCTGTGTCAAATAAAGTGTGATTTTGAGTTTCTTTCTACCTGCTTGCATTCTCCTCCCACCTGTCTGCTAAGGATGCAGTACGGGCAGTACCAGACAACCGAAAGGATTTCGCTGGAAGCTAAATCCATGAAATTAAATGTACAAGGAAGATCATTTGGGTTACTGTTTGTCATCCCTTCTTTTTCCAGCATCAAAATGAATCATCACAGGTAGTTTCACAGCAAGGTGTTTATGCGAAAAATCCCCCACGTGGCCTTTTTTTAAAAAAAAGAAAAAGAAAACAAGAATAAAAATGACTGACTCGTACTCACGCTGATGTGAGGAGCTTGTGCGTGTCCATGTCTGGTCTCGTCACAGACTGACAGTTCAATTAGTTTGAGCTAAATGATGCATGACGTCTCCCTCATGGCCCTGGTAATCGTCAGTGTTCTGCTTTGAAGAGCTCATATTGTGCATGAGTAGATAGCTAAACCAATAGTGGCTAGTGCTAGTCAAAAGTAGAAATGTATGATTTGCTGATCCCCCGTAGATGCCAGAGTGAGGCATGGGACCCTGTTGGCTTCAACTCTCAGAGCTCATCATAGATTTGCTGGTGTTTTTCAGAGAAAACAGTTTTATTTCCCCGCCCCTCGCCCCTCTCCTCTGTGCTTCTGCAAAGGAAAGCAGCTGCAAATGGCTTTGAACTATTTGGAGTTTTAATTGGGTATTCTTCATCAGGTGGGGGGGTGGAGTGTGAGCGACCGCGGAGGCGTGTGCATGCATGCATGCATGTATGCACGGATGAGAAAAGTGCGAGCCTGTGCCGTACCTGTGTGATTGTGTTGGTTGCGCCGTATAATTGTGGATTTGTTTTTCTAAGCAGCCATTTTACGCGAGCGTTATCAAGCTCATGTCAAGTGCTTTTTCTGGGTGTCGGCAATCAGCAGACAGAGGACAGACAGTGAAGATGTTTGAAGTCCTTAGAAGTTCCCTACCTTGATCTGCATGCAGCAGCCGTCCTCTGACTGCCACCAGCACATAGTAACTTTTTGATTTAAGTCTTTGCTTTTGTTTGATGTTCCAAATGTGTCAGAGGAGGGGAGAAAAAAAAATCTGCAATGATTTATTTCATTTGCTTTGTTCTTCCTATCAGCAAAGGCACATTACCTTTTTAGATTCTTTTAAAGAAATAAGAAAAAAAACAAATTAAAGCACTGCTCAGTTTAAGGGTGAGTGAATGG
This sequence comes from Benitochromis conjunctus, assembly GCA_015052645.1. NCBI lineage: Eukaryota > Metazoa > Chordata > Actinopteri > Cichliformes > Cichlidae > Benitochromis > Benitochromis conjunctus. The sequence continues at coordinate 14,677 of VOQK01018007.1, forward strand.
AGCCCTGTGATTGGTCAGAACACAGCTGAATGTTTTACTCAACACTTTACTGGCAACACTTGCAAAATACTAATTCATTTCCTTAATGGGCGTGTGTTCGTTGTTTTTATTTAACGGCATGTTGGTTTCCCGTTCTAGTAAACAATTTTATGAGTGGGAGGGGGGAATCCGGTATCCTCTCTCATACCCTTTGTTGTTTAAAAGGCCCATATGGATTGTGAATCGGCAGCAGCTTTCAAAGCATCATTAGTCATGCATAAAAGCCTGTGTTAGCGCTTTAATACTAGCCCTGGGCTCAGACTCACAAGATCTGCCTTAATTGCCCACCACTGCCACGTTCGGTGTTCTTGTGCACATGTGCCATGTGCGCAGGCATGCACACGTGTGTGCGTGACAGTTTGTCTTCTCTGTGTGTTTTCTAATTGTCCTTTGAATTGCTGGACACTAATAAGCACATAAAGAGAGTGAGTGCTCTAAGATGGGCATTAAAAAAAGATTCAGACACACCCCCTTTTGCATGTTTTGAATAATGATCTCCTCTGTCTGTTTTCTTTTCTTTACCCTTGGCTGACAATCTGTGTGTGTGTGTGTGTGTGTGTGTGTGTGTGTGTGTGTGTGTAGCGGTCCACCTGTTAGGTTTGACCTGGCATCTGCGTCACGGTGAGAGCCAGCTGTATGAGAATGGCCTGAGCTCAGCAGACCATCAACAAGAGGACCGCAGCAAAACCAGACCGACGAGCTCCGTCCACCTGCTGGACACGCTCAACCCTGAAAACACACACAGTGGTGACAGAGGTGAGCTGACACGCACACAGTGTACACTGTAATAACAGATGTTCTGCACTCAGCCATTGACAGGATTTGCCCGTTAGTAACAACAAAACAAATGTAATACAGCAGCTTGAAAAATTTGTATTAAATGTATTGACTAAAAACATAAGTGATGTCTTCGAGTGCCTCACTTCATTTTTCCTTATCTGTGCCTGGCTGTTTTCTTTTTCTTTCTATCGACATTTTTGCAAAAAGGCAAGGAAAGCATTTTTGACTATTTCATTAAGCATGCCCAATACGGGCGTATTTTGACAAATCAGAATTACTTTCAGGGCCTTCGTTGCTCTGAAGCAGGCACAGGTTTCCATGGAAAACCACACCTTCAGACTTGCTTTGGACCGAGTCATCTGAGTCTTTATAGAGACTTGTGCGATGTTAGTCAGCTGGGACTTTTCATTTTAACAGTGTTTTTAAAAACTGTCAGCGGTGTAGCTTCGACGTTCTGCAGACTTTTGTAGCGATCTCCTCATCTTTGCTTTAGGTTGTCAGCTCAAGGCTACGAGCCTTTACTGCTGTGACACATCCGACTCACCAAATGGATTGTGAATAATGTACGTGCCAAATTTTGAGACAGGAGAGGAACGTGTTAAAAAATTATGGACATGAAGTTGTCTTTGGATAACTGTTGACTCTTTGTCTAAATCCTGGAGAGCGCTCTTGACAGGCTGCAAAGACATAAATGAGTTTTTCTTCTTCATGCAGACTCGTACTTCTTCATGCTGTTTGCCATTTTCTACTTTTGCTGGGTGCACCTGGTTTTCTGGAAGGAGGCCAGCTGTTGGTTTTGATGGTACCTGTGATAGCGCTCTGATAGATTTGGGCTTTTGTGTGAGTCCCGGTATTATCTCCTTCATTTGCATGGCTCCACTCTACTCCTCATATTATCACCTCTGCATAAATGGCAACTTTCAGTCAACTGTTGGCCACATGGCAACTCTTTTAGACATGAATTATTGATTAAAGAAAATAGACACATCTGCCCACTTAGTGTCCCAGTTACTTTTGGACCATGGCAAATTGTGCACCATAGCTTGAGAGAATTCTAGTTGTTTCTCTTTAATGATGCTGTGAACCACAGCTGAGACTTCAATTTAGGATCCATTAACTTGTTCAAACTAAACATACGGAACACTGACGTGTAATGTTTTAATCAAACTTTTACAAACACCATGCCCATAAGCTAAAGATTAAGCCTGTCGTGTTGTGTCGCTGCAGAGGCTAAAACAAGTACAAAGAGTTGCTGAAGAGCGAAAACTGAAGACGCACCAAACACGTGCGCTTGTATTCAAATCTTCAGGTGCAGGTCTACAAATTTCAATCAGCTTCTAGTGCATTAAGTCCCCGGCTTCGTAAATAACACTCTTCCCACAACTAATGATCCAATACAATAGAGAGACATTAGTCCAGAGATAAGCCTGGCTCTGATTACTCATTTTATAGAAAGGCAAGGAAACTGGCTAATCGTGTTTTCTTTTTCCTGCTACGTGACTGGAATTGCTTTTCTCCACTCTGCCTTCTCCCAACTAGCCGGAGGAATTACTAACACCAGTTTAACCCCATCATATGGGACATTAATTGTGACTGTCTCAGGTCATGAAGTCAGACAGGACAGAGCAACCTTCATGCTTGGTGTGATTCTGATGGATATGACATCGGAGCCCACGTTCAGCGCTTACAGGGAGAACGTGCGAGGCAAAACTGCAACTCGCTGCAATTTAGGCAACCTGGGACATCCCTGAAGCAACTATTCTTGATGAATCCTCACATTCGGAGGATTAACGCTCTCATCAGTATCTAAATCCTCCGATAGAGCACGCAGGGGTCGCCGAATTCACTTCTGAGTGTTGCGTCACAACAATCTATTGTTTCAGCTCTTATTGCTTTATATGTGCCGTGAAAGCTGGGAAATCAAAATGGGCAAAGCTAAGCTGTTGATGCAGGGGGCTCAGATTAATAAAATTGGCACGGTGGAGGTGGTCCCCAGGCAGAGGAGGGCCAGGGAGATTAGAGATTAGGCTGTAATCCAGTGTGGCAGATTATCACGCTCATCCTGCTGCACCCATCACCTCTCACACCAAGAGACCACACAATCCCCTAGATTACACGGCGAACGATGGTGAGGGGAGGAATGGAAAGGATAAAAAAACACGTCAGGGTAGGGAGAGCGATAAGGGGGCGAGGGATGGATACGCGACGAGGCTAAAAAAGAATTGCTGTCATTAAAGTACCAAATTCCTTAAACGTGTGAGAAGAAGCTTTCACGACTTGTCTGCAAACTACCAAAAAAACAAAAAAAAACCCCAAAGAACAACAAGATGCAAAATGTTCCGTTTTTTTTATTTCGGAATAAATTATCTTAGCCTCAGCGCGCTGCTATAAACACAAGGAACACAAGCAACAGTGGGAGCATGAAGATAGCTGAGGCGGCTGATTGGAGGATAGTCATCAGTTTCTGCTTGTTTTGATATAAACTGATGACACAGTAGGGAGAGATGAAACGAGCTTGGCGGAATGATTGGAAGGTAGTAATCTCCTTGTATTGTCGTTCATGTATTTTTAGTGTTGTTGTTTTTCTGTCAAATTCAGTGCCATAAAGATGATTTGTTGGCTCCACTCCGAAATCAGAATCCGGAGCCGCAACACTTCTAATCCACCTTATGAGGCAGCTCGCGCCACTGTGCTCGATACTAATTGACACGTTGTG
>VOQK01018007.1:41904-66858 GCA_015052645.1 Benitochromis conjunctus
TGACATCAGGAGTTATCTCAGCTAGCTACAAAGTTAGATAAAAGTATTAGAATTTGAAGACAGATTTACTTATCCAGCTAGGCGTTGGAGCCTTTCTCGGCTTACATTAGAGTAGACACTGAGTGCATTGGCACGCCATCACGGGGCTTTATGTTAAGGTTGAAACAGTTAAGTATCCGCTGTTATAAGGAGATCTGACATCCTGGATTCTTGGTGTCTGACACTCTGACAGCCTTGTGTCTGGTTTTCTGGCATGGTGCTGGAAAGAGCCAGCCAGCACACACTCCAGGAAGTCACTGCCCTGCCAAGAAATAGCCTGACCCATAACCTACCCTGCCATTCCCATAAAACTCCAAACTGTTGTTATGGTTTTTGTTTGGATGAGGGAAAAAATATGAGTTTTAATTTGTAATCTTTAAAGCTGCTTATTGGTTTTAATACCTTTGAACAAAGCCAGCTCGACTGTTTTCCACATGCATCCACTTTTAGGCTAATTGGTTGCTGGCAGTGAACGTATTCTGAACAGAGTGGTATCGATTTTCTCATCTGACTCTCAGCAAGAAATTACATTTTCTAAAATTTCAAACTGTTCCTGTAAAACCGGGGTGTCAAACATAAGGCCGGGGCCCAGAATCAACCCTGCAAAGACTCCAATCCGGCCCACTGGATGGCTTTGGGAAATGTAATGGAGGGCATAAATTTCAAATAATAAGTTTTACAACTTTACCTACTAATAGAGACTACACCAAAATAATTAAGTAACAGATAAGCAATCAAATGTCAGAAAAGTTTCTGTTTTTTTTCTATCGACACATTTACATACAGTCATTTCTGTCAGGTTCACGGTAAAGGAAAAGAAAAAGAAAAATTGGACATTTTCTATTAATTAATAAAAAGCTTCTGTTTTATACTGTAATTACAGGACCGTCTGGGCAATGAGCTGCCAGAACTTTCTCTGTAATTTTACACATTTAATTCTTAAAATTTAAGCCCAAAGATTCGTACTGACTGATTTCTTTAATTTACTACAGCAGAATTACTTAATGCTAACATAGAAAAACTGAGATGTATTATTAATTTGCACTTCATTTTCTTATATTGAGATCTCAGGGATTAAATGTGCTGTTAAACTTCTTTACACCCACAGAAAAGGCAGTTTCACTGGTCCGGCCCACTTAAGATCAAAGTGGGCTGAATGTAGCTCACAGTGTAAAATGAGTTTGAATCCAAAGACTCTGTGAGACATGTACGCACAGGGCATCTCATCTGGAAAGTGATCCCAGCACTTCACTTGTTTCACATTTTGTAAAGTTACAGCTTTAGTCCAAAATGGATTAAATTAATTTTGCAGCTGTAATTTTTTTTTCTTTGAGAATCTTATAAATGTATATAAATCAAAAAACAAAAATATAACACGTGCATAAGTATTCACAGCCTTTGCTCCCTACTTTACTGAAGCACCTGTAGCAGCGCCTTATACCCTCAAGTCTTTTTGAGTCCGATGCTACAAGCTTGGCATAACTATTTTTGGGCAGTTTCACTCATTCTTCTTTGCAGAACCTCTCAAGCTCCATCAGGCTGGATGGAGAGCGACACTCGAGGACGTTCACAGAGCGGTCCTGACGCTGGTCCTTTGTTATCTTGGCTGTGTACTCCAGAGCGCTCTGGAGGGATATCTCTGTACGTTGCTGCATTGATCTTTCCCTCGGCCCTGACTAGACTAACAGTTCCTGCCGCCCCACAGCATGATGCTGCCACCACCGTGCTTCCCTGTAGAGATGGTATCGGCCAGATGAGAAGCGGTGCTTGGGTTCTTCCAGACATGACGTTTGGCATTCAGGTCAAAGATCTTTGTTTCATCAGAGCAGAGAATTTTATTTCTCATGGTCTGAAAGTCCTTCAGGTGACTTCTGGTAAAGTCCAGGTGGGCTGTCATGTGCCTTTTACTGAGTGGCTTTCCTCTGGCTACTCTACCATACAGGCCTGATTGGTGAAGTGCTGCAGAAAAGGTTGGTTTCCTGTCTCCATAGATCAAAACTGAAGTTCTGTCAGAGCGACCGTTGGGTCACTCTCTCGGTCACTCATGTTTTCCGGGCAGCAAGCTCTACAAGAAGTCCTGGTGGTTCCCAATGTCTTCCATTTACAGATGAGGATTTACGGGGTCCACTGTGCTCATTGGGACCTTCGATACTGCAGATTTTTTTCTGTACCTTTTCACAGATCTTTGCCTCAATCCAGTTCTGTCTCAGACATCTACAGACAGTCTCTTGGACTTCAAGGCTTGGTCTCTTGGTTTCAACTATGAGATCTTATACAGACACAAATGTGTCTTTCCAAATCATATCCAGTCAACTGAATTTAGCATAGGTGGAGTCCGATCAAGTTGTCAAAACATCTGACAGATGATTAGTGGAAACATGATGCACCTGAGCTCAATTTTAATGAGCTAGGCAAGTGGCTAGAGCAGATCCCAGGAACAACATTGGAGCTCTCTGTCCAGAAGAGCTCAAGCTCAAGCTCCCAGGCCTCTGGTAGAGGACCCGAGCTTGAAGGATAGCCCACTCGCAGGGAATTTTATATATACATATATATGTGTGTGTGTGTTTAGTTTTTTTTAAATAATTTTGCAAGAGTTTTAAGCAAACTTTTTGACTTCCTCATTATGGGGTATTGTATGTTGAGTTTTTAGATGAAAATGATTTCATCCTTTTTGGAATTCGGCTGTAAACATGACAAAATGTGGAACAAGTGAAGCGCTGTGAATAGGGGTGGGTGTAAAAAATCGATTTTAGCGGGAATAAATCGATATCGATTCATTAAATGTTGAATCGATTTTTAAATAAATGTATTTTGCCAGAAACGTCAGAACCTCAGGTTAAAGCTCACAAAACTATTTCAACAACCGCCAAACAGCTAAAACAGCAAATGAGAGCAGGTACACGGATTCTGCACAAAGACGTAAACACAAAGCGTGGATTGTTGACCAGACATGGACACGCCGTGTGGGCTGAAAGCCAACATCTCACAGATTCTGTTGCTGCAGGTTTTGTCACTCTCTGACCAAAATTCACTGAACCAGCAGCCAAAGAAGATCAGGGGTAACCATATCAGGATGGGAGGGAGGGCTGGCACCTCCCAGCTAATTAGCACTAAGTAACGCACCAATAAAATATCAGAATTTCCCTGAGCAAACTTCTTGGTCTGTTAGTACAATTACTAGCACTTTTTTTTTTTTTTAGAAGACTGTAAACATGCTTTTTTTTCTGCTTGAAGTTGGACATTTTAACATGGGAGACTATTTGCTTTTGGAGCCAGCCTCAGTTCGAGGGACTGCAGATTTTGGCACGTTCGTGTTGCCTTCATTTTCCAGCTCCTTGGGGTGCAGTTTGAGCTCGTCCCACATGAGACTAAAAGACAGGATTTGACTTAATATATTTTTTTCTTTGTAAAAGAGTAGGTTAAGTAGAGGTTGATGTAGCGAGCAGATGGAAGCCAGACAAAAAAAAGATGCAATGAATACACTGTATGGCAGTATATGCAAAATGGGATCACTGTAAACATACTGCATTAAAATACCATATGAATATTAATCTTCAAATGTCTGTATTGAAGGTGTGAAAGTGTTCACTTTACTTGTGCTCGTGCCAAAGAAGTGCTTGCTGACAACGCCTTATGCAGACAGTTTCTACTTCTCTTACCTTGCAGTGCTTCCACCTCTCTGTGCAGCTTTTCAAATGCCATCATTTCCAACCACACAATTCAGCCATCTCTCTTAATTGGCAGATATACGGCAGGCTCTCATAGCCTTCTCTCGACGCAATCTTTTTGTCTCTGAAGATAGACAGAGATGGAATGATGCTATCACAAGTAATCAGAGAATAAAGAGGAACGTTGAAGAGAGAGTTTCAATTATTCTGCCTGGGTGGGAGCAAAGAAAAAAAAAAGTATTGTGCTTTCTCTTGAAAAAAAAGAAAGAAAAGCATTTATTCTGCACATCCGAGCAGTGAAATCACATGCACATACATATTTATATGTATTACATGTGTTCCAAATTTCCATTTTTACTGCTCTTCTTTGTGCGCAGCGTTTAAGAGCCGTGCTTCCCTAATAAGCTACAAACTTGTCTGCTCCGTGAATGATATTTCAAATTCAATTAATAATGTGCTTTCAAGTTCAGATAGTGAATCTTATGGAATTCAGCCATTGTACTGAGTTATCTTTGCAGGGGGAGGTTATAATAGAATATTGTTGGCCTTTAGCTCCCTGCTCTGTGGTCAGATGCATTTAAATGTCAGCACTGTTTCCTGCCTTTTCAGAAACAGGCTTGAAATAGGAAACACAAATGCCAGCCTGGGTCCTATTACCTGCCGCCCTGCTTTGTATCCGTGGCTCATTGTTTATGCCGGCCTTTTATGGATCACATTCAAATAATGCTGGCGATTCAAGTCTGATTTATAGCAATAGATGCTATAATTGTACTCTGATGGCCCCTAATAAATTTCATTTGATTGATTCTTGTGATAACGATGATGCATGCATAGTTCGTTATTGCGGATCGCATTACTCCGAAAGAATTTCTCACTGGCTGCAGGAATCATTTACTTGATATTATGTCTGAGGTTTTATTGGGTCTGTCTCTAGTCTTTTCACTGAAGGTGCATACAGTACCTTGGCCTTTCAAATACGAATGTCCTCTTAACCTTATAGCCACTTACAAATATTAAAGCCTGTGTTAATTATGCATTATAAGGTGAAGTAGTAAATTCAACTCCTCTCTAATCCACCTCATCTGTGGTGCTTGTTTGAAAAATGTGTGTCTTTTTGGCACTCCTGCTCTTCTCCTTTGTACATTTGTAGCCTCTTGTGCGTTTCAGATGGCCTGATGGACTGCGTAGATCCCGATTGCTGCGAGCAGCTGAGCTGTGGATCGGACCCCCTGTGCCAGGGCTCGGCCGACCCGTTGGCCCTGCTGCAGCAGGGCTCGCTTCCCCTTACCACACCCCATTCTCCCACCAGCACGCACACTCACAGCTTCTACCACCGCATCCGCTTCCTTCTTGGCAAGGCGGCCACACACACTCTCCCTGGAGACGTGCCCTTTGATACCAGGTATGCGCTTATTTACTCTTTGTGCCGCATTCTTGTATGTAGTCTTGTATTTGTGTTTGCGCATCCGTGTCCTCGGGTTGTTCGACTGCGCAGTGCACCGAAAGACCTCAGGAGTAGATGATGGACAAATACATCCATTTTAATGACTTGCAACGTCCACTGGATGTCATTTGTTTAATGAGGATTTGTGTTTGCATGTGAATGGGGCATGTCGTGTGTTCAGGCGCCCTCGCGTACATCTGTTACCCTGAAGATCGGCAGTCACACGACAGCACATTGTTCCTTCTTCCAGGATCCGTGTCAGAATCCAGCTACAGAGTGTTTGTTTGGTACATATTAATGCTTTATGTGTCATTCAGTTACACCAGTCGTAAAGGTGTCACCATAAATTTTTCAGCACCCTCTGACTGCCGTCTAAGAGCGCAAATCCATCTCAGCGACATTATGATGACCTAGAAAATTTGGTTTGGAAAACAAAAGGGGATACCACTTTGAAAAATGGCAAAGTGCTTCGGGTTTTTTTTTCAACCCTGTTGGTTCACTTGTAGAATAAACAAATAAATTAATTATGTGGGCATTTTTTTCTGAGGGGAAATCGATTGCAGCTTTCAGGACAGGAGTAACAAACGGGGCTATGCAGTCACCCGGAGAACTCCTCACCATCCTTCATTTATCCTTTTTTCTGGAGTAACAGATTGACTCCATCAGTGAACGCGTGCGTATGTGTGCGCGCGTGCAACGCACGCGTCGGCCCGAATCTGTCTTTATTGCACCGGGGCAGCTGTTAGTCCAGGTTCAAGCAGTGTATTCCATTCTTTACCTGCAAAATCAAGATGAATATTTTCAAATGGGAGACATGCTTCTCATCATTTAGGGCCTTTTTAAAGAACAACCTGGCCTGCTTTGTTTTGTTTTTTTCGCTGCAGGTAGCGCTGTCACTGTAATATAAAAATGATGTGGAAGTTTTGGTCTCTTTATGACAAGGTGTTGAAAGGTTTTACTGTGGGTGAAGCTATATTTGTGATCCTTGTATCCTGGCAGTCTGGCAGATTTTTTTTCTGTGCTGAAGAATGGAATTGTACTGAGAAGAATAAACTCAGCTGCTTTTTTATTCACACAAGGTCATTTGGCAAGTGCGTCACAATGTGCCTCTCTCTTCAAACAGTGATTATGTTCTCCATCATTGTAAACCTGTCATCTCTCCCTCTCTTTGTTTATCTCTATCTCTTTTTTCCCTCTCCCTCGCTCTCTCTCTCGTCTTTGTTTTGGCAGTCGGGTAGCTGTGATCCGAGGTAGCATTGTGCTGCAGGATGGCTCTCCTCTCGTTGGAGTCAACATCTCTTTTCCGCAGCACCCCGAGTATGGTTACACCATCAGTAGGCAGGATGGAAGGTAGAAATTTACCCACAAGAGACACAAAAAAAGTACATTTCTAATTCCTTCCCTCTTCCAAACTTAGTTGCTCCTCATTTCTCTCCAGCTTCGACCTGGTGACCTTGGGCGCCATGTCTATGACCCTGATGTTCCAGCGTCCACCCTTCCTCCCTCAAACACGTACCATCTGGACCCCAAATAACAACTTTCTGGTTCTAGATCAGGTGACAATGTCCAGGGAGGAACCTCAAGCTCCTAAATGTGACATCAGGAGCGTTCTGAGTCCCTATCCTCTGGTCCTGCCCTACCCACTTTCCAGATACACTGCAGCGTGTGCAGAGAAAGGGCCAGCCATACCTGAGCTACAGGTAAAATCCCTGTTGACAGACATATAATCCCTGTTCTCAAACAGAAATCCACGACTATGGTAGCTATGTGATGGTGCTGATTTCCTGAAATTCTTTTTCACCGAATTATTGAGCCTAATTGCCTGGATTCAGTCATAAAGAAATAAAAATAGCAAGAGTAATGAAGCATTTAATGCGTGCATGTGAGTGTCAGCGAGAATGAAGCTTAGATAAACTTTGTAACAGCTCAGCAACAAACCAACCTGGCCTCACAGGATTGAGACAAACAGGATTGTGCAAATTTAGCTCGGTTCATATTTGCATCATGCAAACAGCAAATGAACAAAATGCAAATGTGTGCTACATCCATACACTTCCCCACCACAAAAGCAAATTAGGTACCTGAAAATCAGATGTGAAGGTCAGTCAGGTGATTATATATTTACTTCACAATGTAGCTCCAAAGATTGGGTTGTTTTGGTTTTCACAGAGAACAGGACCTCACCCTGTGGGGGGGGATTAAAAACACAACGTACATTATCCTTTTTTGGGGAGAGGAAAGTGATGCTATTGCTTGAAAATATCATCATTCATGGCCACAAACACACTATCTGCACTTTGTATCAACAGAACATCAAAAACGAATGAAGGGACATTTTTTATCTTCGTGACAAGTAAAAGCTAAGCTCACACAAGCATCGGGTAAATAAATGGAAAAAACAGCACTGTTCGTACATGTAACATGTTCACCTTCACCTCATCTTAAATTAAATTAGATTTAAAGTTATTATCAACATGTGGTGTTAGTCAATATGAATACTGACTATAGTAAACAAAGGCAGCTGGTTAAATGTACAACTTTATAAAAATATAGTAATACAGCATATACTGCATATATGGTGCTGTGCAAAAGTCTTGGGTCGCCCCTCATTTCTTTATATCTTACTAGGAAAACTGGAAATACATGCAGCAATTTACTGAAACATGCAAACATACTTGTGAAGTAAAAGCATACCTGGAAAAAGCCCTGCAATGGAACACTATCCATCATAGATTGGCCTCCCCAGAGCCCAGATAACAATCGAATCGATATAGTGTGGGATCACCTTGACAGAGAGCAGATCAAAAGTCAGCCAAAGATGCCATGATGGCCATTTTCAGAGGAATGGTTTTTGTTTGTTTATTTAGCCACTTAAAACTGACCGATGAAACACTAAGGCACACGAGAGGCACCTAAACTCATGGGATGGACCCGTGTTGTGTATGCACATAACAGACAACACAACCAATTTTAAATTGTATCTTTTAGTCCTTTGTTACTGTCAGCGGTGTTCATCAGATTTTTATCCATCATGCTATACCATCTGGCAAGCATCGGCTGGCACGGATCAACATGACAGTGATCCCAAACACGCTGCCAGTGCGGTAAAACCATATTTGGATGGAAAAACACAACATCAGACATGGATTGGCCTCCCCTGAGCCCAGATCTCAATATTATTGGCACAGTGTGGGATCATCTTGACAGAGAACAGAACAAAAGGCAGCGACATCCAAAGAAGAGCGTCCTTCAAGAAGCCTGGAGAAGAAATGACAAGAAAACATGTCTAAGAGAGTTCAGGCTATGGTTTTTGCCTTATATCCTGTATTTAATATATTTCCATGTATATTTGCATGTTTCAATCAATCACTGCACTTACTTCCTATTTTCCTTCCATCACTCAAGACTTCAATGCTTTTTCTATTTTCTACAGATATCATTGCGGTGCAGACTTCATTTCATTTATTAAAAAAGATAAGAAAACGTTGACACATACACTGTGTACTTACTGCACCTTACTGTAGCAGCTATTTTTTCTGTACCTGCCAATAACACTTATTACTCTAGCTCATTATACAAATACAAAGTCATGATAAAACACCTTTCTTTCTTATATTACTCTGTCACTCTCTTTCGTTTCTCATTTATGCTCTCACCATCACCTGTGTTTCTCACTCTGCTCCTCTGCTTATTCTCCTTAGGCGGTGCAGGAAGACGTTTCAATCCCAGGAGCCTTTGTGAAGCTGAGCTACTTGAGCACTCGTGCTGCTGGCTACCTCTCTCTCCTGCGAATCCTCCTCACTCCCCCCTCCCCATCATCCCCCGTCTCCCCGCTGGGCGGTCTGTCCAAGGTTCATGTCCGCGCCTCTGTCCAAGGGAGGTTATACCAGCGGTGGTATCCTGCCGGGCCTGGTCTGGTCCACAGGCTGGTCTGGAACAAGACGGATGTTTATGGTCAGGAGGTCTGGGGTCTCACTTATGCAACTGGTAGGTAAAATATGAAATACAATGTGCCTTATTCGTGAATGTCTTTCTTTTTTCACATTTGGCAACAAGCATTTAGCTTTCATGCCAAATACCCCACACCTCTGCTCAAACACACACGTGGACCGCCCCATGGAAAGAAAGAAAAAAGAAAGAAAAGATAACTTGTGGATCAAGAAAAGGACCATAAACTATTGATTTGTTCTCAGCCATGGGAGAGTCTGTTAAAAGCATAGGTAAACATCCAACTGATCTCAGATAAATTAGAACCAGCAGCAGTCCTGAGTGCCATGTGAAAGCCGTCTACCTGGGGAAACATAATAACAAAATGAATGATAATATTATGATAGGCCTCCTGCATAGTAAACATAATGATGCCATCAGTCCATAATAATTTTCGCATTCAAAAATAATCATAATCATTTCTCTGTGTGTGTGTGTGTGTGTGTGTGTGTGTGTGTGTGTGTGAGACAGAGAGTAGGAGATTAAAAAAGGGCTATTTTTCAGCTCATTAAAGTTTTAAGTGTTGAGTTTGATCTCCTATGATTAGGTTTGGTGAACTTGTGTCTTAATTGAACATTTCAGCACTTTACTTATTTGCGCTCTTTCATAGCTTCATGAGATGATCAATACCATCTCATGTTCATAAGGCAGGGTCAGACTGTGTTTTTTTAACTCATAGAACTGTTTCCACTAAAAATTAAATGCACTAATAAATAGCGGGGTTAATGCAGCAGTCTTAAGAGCTTGAATAACAGAAGCTCTGCATAGGAGAAACCAACCAGCCACTCCATGAATGCACGGCTTACTGCAATGGGACAAGACTGAAGTGTACACCTGCACCTAAAAGACAAAACAACGCTCTTTCAAGGATGATGATGCTCACATTTTGGACTGAGAAGACAGATGGTTTGAAAGAGGACTGAAGGAGGCCATCTATGTCCTTTGTGAACGACAGTCATTGAACAGAGGGGATGCTTCACAACACCAAAAGACCCAGCAATAATAGAAACCCCCCCCTAACAATCAGATGACCCCCCGCCATGAGCAAGCTCTTCTGTCAGTAAGAAGGAAAAACTCAGTTTTAACAGGAAGAAATCTGATCAGATGGGGGCGGGCATCAGAGGGCTAGGGTTGAGGGGAGGGAAACAGGACAATAGATACACTGTAGAAGAGAGTCAGAGATTAATAATGACTAATGATTGAATGCAGAGTGATGTATGAACTCATAAACAATGAAAGAAGGTGAGTGAAGAAGAAACACTCAGTGCATGTTGGGGAGCCCGCAGCAGCCTTTTGCAGTGTAACTAAAGGAGGGAACCCACTTAACCTTTGGTGGCGGGAAGGACCTTGGATCATGGGGTTACTCACATGATCAGTAATAGGTCAACGACCATCAGGACCCCCTCCAAAGGGAACAACTAGGGGTTAAATGCATGGGACTCTCCACCTTTTGATTTTAGAGCTGAAGATGTCTCTTGGAAGTCCAATCACGACCTTGATGAATGAGAGCCTACACAGATGGTTAATGCAACAGTTTGTGGTTTGGGAGTTGATCTTTATTACTTTTTATTAACAAAAGGATCATCAGTTTAACTTTTCCCGTCCACTTTATATTTCTAGCCACGCTTTAACACTGTGCTTTATTCTGTGTACCTTGGAGCTTTATCTGAAACACACAGTCACACACCGATGGGTGCTTTTGGGATATTTTTGGTTTTAGTATTTTGTCGAAGGACACTTTAGCATGCAGACCTTCCACTTACCTTCCAAGCCCTAGCCGCAAAGTAATTACAAATAAGGCTGTTTTTTTTCCACCACTCTCTTGCAGAACACAACTTCTCAAAAAAAACAAAAAAAAACCTCACAGTTTGTTGCTTGGTTTTACAGCTTTGTTTAAGCGAAACCGCATTAATTAGTGAGCTTTGGAGGCATATTTTTAAGCGAGCTTTGTGAACATTGGAGGGAGCCAGGGTAGCTCTTTCCCCTTGCGTTACACTCGCACCAGTTAATTCACAGATATGAGAGGGCTATCAATCTTTTTTCATCCAACTCTGGACAAGGAAACAAACAAGCCTGCCCGCAGAGATATTTAACCATTCCTTCAAGCAACGCTCCCGTTAGCTTAGTATACATCAAATCTGAGGGATTCGGAGAAATTGCTTTTTTTCCCCCTCCTTCAGACAGGATGCAGACCAGATGAATAAAACCCTTTGAAAGACAGAAAAACAGATTTTCTTTTATCATCATCCCTATTAACTCTTAGGTCTGCGAGGGACGGTTTCAGCACTGCGGTTTGCACAAAAGCCTGATTGGAAGTCATTGTGTAAATGATTGACCATTCAGTGGGTAATCACCCAACTGTTAATGGACAATGTCCTGCTACCAAATTACAGATGGGAGAATTCAGTGTTTGATTTAAACTTTTTAACAGCAGTTCAACAACTGCCGATTCACTGCAACGCACCAAAGTGTTTCCTATAAGTGAAATATCGTTATGAAATTAAGAACATGTCGCGAATGTGGTGAGAAGAGGAACATTTTCTTGTTTTTTCCCTGTCCTGTCCATCGCTGTAGGACTCACAATTGTTGTTCACAAGTGGAGCATTACGGCATTCGCTATAACGCTCCACCTGATTATCTATAGAGCTATTTATTTATTTTGGGTTATTACAACCACAACGGACAAGACCGGGGCAACGGAAACAACAAAGAAGAAAGAAAGTGAAGTTGGGGAGAAAGTTAACAGAAGAGAGAAAAACACTGAGAATCTGATTGAACACCTGTTGAGGAAAAAGAAAACAGCAGAGAAACCTCAGCGACTAACAACATACGCACGAATAACAGTGACGGTGTTACTGAACAGCACACAGTTTTCGACTCCGTCCAAGGTCCCTGAAACCCGAAACGGCGCTGACAGCAGAGAGAGGCGGAGATGTACGGAGAGGGAGGAGTGAAAAGACGGAAGGCTGCAAATATTCTGCGGAGATATCGTCAGCTATGACAGGGAGATGGCCCCTTTGGACGCATTTGACGGCGCTGGTTCTTTGGGAGAAAATAAAAGAAAAAAGGAAAGTGTACATAAATACAAATCTGTGTCCTGAAGGTTTTCATTACCGTGGCCTACTGGCTCCTTTTCCCCAGTGTCCTCTCTCACCTGTGCGAAAACAGATTTACAGGATGTGAATCTGTCACTGTTATTGCGCTCTTGGTTCATTATGGCAAAAAACAGCCCTTTGTAAGATGCCATCAAGGCTTAAACCATTGAACTTTCCACTATCTGTGTCCGCGACTTCGTCTTTGTGGAAGAGTGTGCGCAAACACTGCAAGATAGAGCTTTCCATAAGCACCGAGATCAGGCTTACCAGACTCTTTGTCCACCAGAGTGTAGGGCCTCATACCAAGATTGCATCTTTCCGTCCCCAGGCCTTCTTTTCCCCTCGTGATCCCCCCCCCTCCCCTTCTTATCTTTTCGAGCGGCATTTCATCTGCTCCGGCTCTCTCGTGATCTTTCACCTCTTCACAGCTCACATGATCCCTGTTTTTATTTACCCTGCTTTGCTAAACCACTTCGCCCTTCTTGCCCCCTTTCCCTCGCCTCCCTCTTCCTCTACCCAGACGGGTGCTTTCCTGTGTTTCTGTCCTGTCCTGATCTCTCTTTGCTTTTCTTCCCTCCTTGTTATTTCCTCCATTCTCTGTGATCTCCCCGGTTACCTCGCTCCTGTTTTCCTCTGCCCTTCATTGTTTTTGTCTTCTCTACCCATGTTCTCCCCTGATCCCCCCCCTCTCTATAGTTCCTCGTGCTATGTTGGGGCAAAGACACGGATGAGCACAGTCTCTCTCACGCACACACACACACACACACACATCCTGTGATACGTCTATGCATGCACACACACCCATGTGCCACAGAGAGCAAGAGAAAGGGAGATCATGCTCTGTTTGCTGGGGTGAACACATTGCCTGAGGCTTCGGCAGTGGGGAATGAAAGCTTTCACCTGTGAGATATTGAGTGTGCATTTATGGACTATATAGTGTGCGTGCGTATTGTTTGCGAGCGAGTGTGTGTTCTCGCGCTGAGGCTTGTATCGTTTCTTGTAATATAGCTAGAGTAACATTCGGTTGGTGAAGCAGTTCTCCAAACACTGACACTTTCCCTTTGAGATTGCTTCGCCTGTTTTGTCCTGGAAAAAGCTTTGTTCTTCATATTAAGTCAGTTTTATTGCAGGTTTGTTTTGTTTTTTTTAAAGAAAACAGAAAAATGTTCCTATTTACAGAAATGTATTCATGGCAACTTCTAATACATTTTACAAAGGCTTGAATGCTTTCCAGGTTGACAAACAGGCTTTTGAAGAGGGAATGCAATGTAACTTCAAGGGTCAAAACACGCACAATGCAAACATGTTACATTTCGTTGGGGTTTTTTCTTTTGTTTGGTTTAGTTTAAAAAGGGGTTTTTTTTTTGTGAAGAATATATTTAGCTTTGCATTTTCCAATCGCTCTCTTCTCTTTCCGTCCTTTAAGCCTGACCTTAAACCTAAGATTACAAGCCTAACGGAGCTTAAAGCAGACAAAATTCAAACAAAGGGACTTTTTGAATGAAAACCAAAGCGAGACTTCCTTGGCTCCTAGGCTCTGAGAACTTTTGTCCAACACTATAAGGTTTCTTTTTCTCTTCCAGAATCCCCAGTGCCCCAAATTACAGATTATTTTCTCTCCCCAATCACCTTATCGATCGTACCCTCCGACTTGGAGATTTAAGTCGGCCCCGTGTGTCTGCTCAGAGTTTCTCTCCACGTTAATGGGAATCTCCTGAGTTTCTGCATAATGCGAGCGCCCCTACTTACGTATTCCGGCATCTCATCTGATCTTTATGCTGACTTTGCCGCATGGTTTCCCTTGAGCGCCCGTCAGTTCACAGGCATGTTGGTCTACAGTGAAGCAAGTTAAAAGAGATCAGTGCCAACAGTGATTGACAGCGACAACTGTTCTTCTCCAGCTTTTGTGTAGATGTGTCAAGCTAACCTTACTCTACAGTATATCATTATATTCATTTAAGAACACTGTATCATCTTAAAATGTGCTCTGTACTGAACCCCTGCAGCTTTAAAGCATCTTGTGGTTAAGTAAGGAAGATGGAACTTTAGTGTTTACTTGGCTACAGCTGGGAGGTACCTAATACAGTAATGCCCATCACTCACTCAGAGCAGTTTAACACTGACTATGATATTCTTGTATGATTTACCATAATCATACTGATATTGACAAGATGGCAGAGGTAGGGAATTATTAACTAATGCTAGCACTGAATATTAGGCTTTCTGATCAGAGCACATCCATAATTCACTGTGATTTTAATTTGACTGCTTATTTTGGCTAATAGGATAAAGGCATGCTAATACATCTGTGCAGCGTTCATGAAGTGGCATTTATGTAATGCTGTTCCAGTCTTACTCACCTCTCAAGCTACGTTTGCGTTTAACCATGCATTCATACAGCACTATACACTTCTCATATGACCAATTTAGAATCACCAGTTAGCCAAACATGCTAATGTTTGGACTGTGGGAGGAAGCCAGAGCGCTCAGATGAAACACATGCAGGCACAGAGAGAGCATGCAAGCTCCACAGCAGGGATGCAAACATGGATCCTTCTTACTGTCTGACAACAATGCAAACCAAAGCTCAATTGTGCCTTAATACAGTTTAAATTGGTAAATATGCATTTAAAATCAAAATGCATTTAGCTGTGAAAGCCAGATATTTAGTAATGAAAGGCACAGTGAGTGTTATTTAGACTTAGAATGACCAGCTGGCCGGAAACATGATTCCTAATAAATTATAAAATAGCTGTTTCTGCTGGATTTTTAACTCAAAAATGTTTCCATCACAGTTTTATTAGTTGATCATTTGCCCGCCCCAGTGTGTTTGCAGTTTGTTCTTAATAAATTTCACCTAATTTCATCGTTTTTTCTATGCATTGTTCTGTTTAGTGTTGTTGTACAGAACATTGCACATTATCGTGGCATAATGTTTAGCCCACAGTCTCACAGGAAGAGGGTTCCAGATTAGAGCCCTGGCTGTGGGGTTTTCTGTGTGGAGTTTGCATGTTCTCCCTGCGCATGTGTGGATTTATTCAGGGTACTCTGACATGCATGTTAGGTTAATTAGTGTTTTTAAATCGACAGTGTACTCTGTGTAAGACTCAAAGTGTGCTACATAATGCTACAGTCACACTAGTGAAATAGTGCTGCAGCCAAAACTGCAATAAGACAAAGTCAGTCTGCTATCAGTCTGAGTCACGTTGGCAATAACATACGATTAGTTTGTCATATTAGAGCAACTAATTGCAATAAATCAGAGAAAATCACAAACCTGTTGCCATCTGCATGAGAGGTGTAGAGCTATACTTCTCTGCCAGGGGTAGAGTGGCCTCTTGGAAACACTGGGATATTTCTCGGTGGCCCGAGGGTCCTTTTGGCCGGACCCAGCAAAATCCACACATAAGGCATGACTCTCTCAGCCACAGAGTGGGCCGGGCTTACAAAAAAGGGAAAACTTACAATTTATAAACAGACAAAAACAGCTTGGTCATTTCAGTAATCACTTTTCTTTTTCAAAGGGCAGTGCAAATTTGTGGCTTAAATCGTAAAGTGTAAGCACAGGTTTTACACATATGTTTCTCTCATAAAACATTTTGGCAGATCAGATAAATGAGAGGAGGCGGACAGAGAATCGATATGTTTACGATATAGGAGGACGAACTCTTTCTGACAGACATTGCTGGGGACTGTGTGTGGACCTGAGGACTGAAACTCAAGCAGAGTCCAGGATTAATCCAGAGAAAACTATTCCTCCGTAGAAACCGGAAATCCACGTGTAACAACTGATATGCGCCATGTGCAGAAGAACAAAAAAAAAAACAACATTATTTCCCGTCAGATCCCGAGCTGTCTGTGTGAAGATACTGTTACTGAGCCAGGTGTGTGCACATCCCTCTGGGTGTTTCTGCAGCCTGTGTGAAACTGTAGGTCCTTATTAAAGTCAGTGTTACGTACAGGCATATGGTCTTATATACCAGTAGGTTATGTGATGAAGGGAAGTTAAAGAAAGAAAACCGAGAGTTGCTCTGTGTGCGCACTGCTGAGATGCAGACATGCAGGGAGCTGTTTTCATCGTGTACTGATCACTGTGTAGAAATGCCGCTAAAAGCCTGGAAACATTATTTCCTTAGGGATTAATAAAGTATTCTGATTCTGATTGTGCAATACAAAGATGTATTTTTGTATGCGTCTTGCATTGGTATTCTGCTACTTCCTCCTCCATCTTCAGTTCAGTTCTGCTCTGCTGCAGTAATTATTGCCGAGCAGGAATATGTGGGGCTTGTTTCTAAACACTCAGAGCGAGGACTGAGTAAAGAGTGCCAGGACAGTGCCAAAGTTTTGGCGCTGCACTCACAGGTTTGAGCCATTCACTACACACACCTTCTGATAACATCTCCCCCTCGCATTCCAAGTAAATGTGCACTGCTAGCAGCAAACATCAGGTGCAAAATAAGACATGTGCAGCTTGCAGTAAATTGTTTGCCACAAGTCTTAGTAACACATTTGTGTGACTTATTATATTGTATCCTCACTTGGAGCTAAAGAACTGCACTCATCAGCGCAGACTGACTCCGGCTGATTACGCGCCGGTGTTTATCTGCATTTACAGATTGGACGGCGAGTATTTGCAAACATTCTGCAATCTGTCTGAGAGCGATTGCAGTCAGCGCGATGATTTTTTTCGCTAGTTGCGAGAATTTGTTGTCCTGTTTTCGCTCTAGTGTGAGCGAAGCTTAAATACAAGTACACATTAAACTGATTATGAGAGAGACGTTTTACAGTTGCTGCTTCAGCAGCGGCATATTTCTTCCAGTACTTTTACAGGTGGTCTTGTTTATCCTAAGACATCGTAGAGCTTTAGAGCTATGTAAAGTTTGCCCGTGGAGCTATTTTCAGAGTGAGCATAGGCGTACAGTGACTGGAATGTGTGAGAGGAAAAGAGAGAAAGGCAGCAGAAAGTTGCCATTAAAATTGTAATGAAGCACTTGCTTAATTAGGTAAATGTATTGCTTGTGTGTTTATTTTTTCCACCTCTGAAACGGGCTAATGACTCATGTGCATGGGCTTCTTTCCTTCGGTGTGTGCGAGCGCGCCTGATTACACACTGCAGAATGACATGTATGTAAGTATGTTTGCGTGTTTACTTTGAAAGCTCCTGCAGCTTTGTCACCTGCTGCCTTTAAACATATTCCAAGTGGCAAATTAGTGCCGAAACATATTTAATCCTGCCAAGCCAAAAAAAAAAAAGAGAAAAAAAAAAAATCTGTTGATAGTTGTTAGTTGTAGTGGGAAGCTGCACAGCGTATCATTACAACTAAGAGGCCAAGCAGCTAATTCTAGGGCTCCTTCATGAAGCCGTACTCCTCCTGATTACGCCCCCACTCCTCACTGATCTCTCTCAAACACAAACACTGATGAGGTCTCCCTACAGGCCTTTTATCTATCTCACCACTCGATACAATATAGCTTTGAAAAAGATATGAGGAAACTTGTGTGTGCTTTGCCTTGTTTTCAGGCTCTGTTCAGATACGAGCACATGCAGTCATTTTGCGCCACGTGGTGCAGCGTTAAGCACAGCGGGTCTGCAGCACGTAGGAATTACATGCTCTTCTTAATGTTAAACTCTCAATGTGTTTCTGTTCCAGTGGCAGTCGGCTATGAGTACGAAGTGTGTCCCGGTGTTATCCACTGGGAAAGAAGGACTGCTATGATGCAGGGATTTGAACTGGTCCCCTCTGACCTCGGAGGATGGTCTCTGGACAAACACCATGCCCTTAACATTCGCAGTGGTGAGTTTATTCGCTTGTTTTTGGTGCTTGGAGGCTGGCTGCGTTTTTAAAGCCACAAACTGAATTGGAGAAACTGGAATTCAATTCAAATGAGTTTGTCTTTTACGAAGGGAAAAAAAAACCTGAGTGTTTTTTTTGCTTTCTTTCTTTGACATTGAAATAAATAAGAACCACTTTGTTACTTCTTTTAAGTTATGTTCTGATAGTCTAGACAGACGACATGAAATGATACAGAGCTTAGAAGTCCAAGATGTCCTTGAAGTAAGCACATCAAAACGCAGTAGTCTGGGTGACTCAGCTACAATGTGCCATTATCACCATAGCACCAAAGCTGCTCAGAAAGTGGTTTGAGATATATCAAATTTTAATTTTCACACACACAAATGATCTTAATTTGCTGTTTGTTAAGAGTTCGGCACACAGAGGAGGTTGCTTCAGATTTAAACAAGTCCAAAAAGTCACATCACAAAAGTGATATGCTGATAAAGTTTTCAGTGCAAAGGAGTGAAAAACATCGCCCTTTGCCAAAAACTCTTTTACCCCCTTAAATCCGTCGTGATGAGTTCAAACGAAAACAAAAAAGACACCGAATCTGACAAGTGAAATAACTGAAACTATTCGTACTCTCGAAAATCATTGCATTCATAAAGGATTTCTGCAACATTAGCATACACCCACTGATAGGAAGTACACTTAAAGGGCCTTTCATGTCACTTTTTGCATTCCTGTCTCCCCAGGAATCCTTCACAAAGGGAATGGAGAAAATGTCTTCCTGTCCCAGCAGCCCCCTGTTATTGCCACCGCGATGGGGAACGGCTTCTATCGGAGCGTCCCGTGTGGCCCGAGCTGCAGCGGCGCGGCTCGGGACATGATGCTGTTCGCCCCCGTGGCACTGGCTAGCGGTCCCGACGGCTCTCTCTACGTGGGGGACTTTAACTTCATTCGCAGGGTCCACCCAGATGGATACACCAGAACCATACTGGAACTCAAGTGAGAGCAATGATGTTGTTGGGCGTGCTCGTGATAAGACCGCATTTGGTAGGGGTCTCTCGCAGTAGGATGCGGTGGGATTTGGCGCTTTGGATTCACTCGAGCACAATGTAAAATAAAAAATTAGCTCAGCTGATACGGGTTAGCATGGCATTAGCTGTGGATATGGGATCTGCAGCTGCAATCTATTTGATCTCTGTGGAATTCTTTCTGAAGTTCGTCTTCATGCAGAAGGAGGAGCGTGTGAGGTTTAGAGATCACAGACTCTAATCTACCTCTTTAGGATGCGAGAGAAGCTGAGAGTCTCTGCTGAGAGACAAAGATGCGTTTTTTTCTTCTTTTTTCCTCCTCTGGATTATGACGATGATTTCTCCTACTGTGCTGCAGGCATTACATTCTCTCATTTCTGCATTTTTTCAAGCGTAGAATCTCAATGGGATTGCACAGTCGTTTGTCCTGTAAAGTGTTCTCTTTATGTATCTTTACTCTCATTCACTGTTTTTATTCTATGTCTGACTAATATTTCTGGCTCAGGCAGAAGTTTCCTCTGGGAGGAAATGCCCCCCACCCACCAAAAACAGCTTCCTGTTTAGGTTAATATTAAATGTGAAACAATACAACTGTCTAAACCAACCCCAATTTCACTTTACGGGGAGAAAATTTTGCAGCCTATGAATTTCTGAGGGACTCTCGTTAGCCTCATAAATAATTGTTTTTACTTTCTCTTCTCTCCCTTTTGAAACGCTCCTTTATGGCTTGTTATCAGGAACCGGGATACCAGACACAGGTGAGAAGTGGTGATTTACACCTCCTTTATATACCTGCACAAATGTGTGTCGAGGGAATAGACAGTTGCAAAACGCCCCGCGGAGCTTTAACTTTGTTTGTTTGCCTCCTTTTAAATTGCATTGACCCACCTTCACCTAGAACACGCGCGTGCGGGTTCTGTACGCGCTCCGAACGCAGTTGGATCTATGAAAGTCTCATTTAAATTTCACTAGGTGATATTAAAATTTGTACGCTGGACCGCAGCCAAAATGTCAAGGATTTCATGTTTTTAGAGGATTACTGAAAGTCTGTTTGGAGGATGCCTCGGTTCATTCATTTCCTGAGCCAGACTAAAAGGCCCAAGGCCGGGAGTGGCCTTAACGTCGCCCCGGTCTCAAGCCTCTGTGATGCTGTGAGCGCTGTATGCTATGTTTGACAGAAGATTAGACAGATGTTATAGGGTTTTTGTGTGTGCACGTGTGTTCTGATGTTCGCGTGTCTGTGCGTGCACCGCTATCGTTGGGTCGTATCGAGTCGATTGTGTGTGTTTGTGCTCGTGGGTGTTTGTGGAAGAGAAAGACGAGGTTTATCCAATTCCTAAAACCCTGACTATTTTTCACAATACCGTATCTCTACTGTGCCAAAATTTGAAACCGTGCAGAACTGATAATATGATTGTGATGTACTTTGTGGGTGGGTAGGCACAAATGTCAACAAATATATATATAAATATGCAAACCACTGGTAATTTTCTACTGTAAAGCCATGTAGCCAGTGTTTCCCATCTGGAGGCGCTCTACCTCAGTGGGGTACGTCTGCGTTTGGCATGCGGAGAGAGTAACTCCAGAAATTTAAATAAAAAGAAACAGGAGAAGCAGAAAAGCCTTAAGATCGGCCAATCTGCTGGGATCGTAGCTGAACTCGACTTTGTGACCTACCTGAACTTACAGTATGCTCTGTTTAGCTGAAAGAGATGCCAAAAATGGATAAATAGCTACCTTTGTTAGGCATTTAGCCATAAGTAGCTGAATAAATGTTACAGACTGCTTAAAAATAATAGCTGAAATAGATCATTGTGTAATGGATAGACTGTCTTAGATGCATAAAGTATTTGGGCTGTTGTTGTAGTATAAACTTAAAAAAAAAAAATCAGCTAAAACTTTGAATCCACTAATATCAATTATTAACAGAGAATTTGATCCCAGCCTGAAATAAATTCAAATGAACGCATTTACGAGCTCACGGGTTGTGTTAGTGAAGGAGCATTTGAGTAAATCTGGCTAGCGTGTCAGATAAAACGCAATAACAAGATTTGGAGCCTATACTGTATGAGCTGGATTCTTCTGAAGGCACTTCGGGTGGTGTTTCCTTACCCTGGAGGCTTCTCTTTTAGCTTGTGCTCCCTTCTTTTCCTCCACAGCAGCTTTTTACTGTTAGCAGCATGTTAGAGTTTCTCCTTTATTCCGTGCTATTGTTCTCCTAAGTCAAATACATTAATTATTCATCCATATTCAGCTTTCAAAGCTTTTCACTATGCATTCTTCCCAGCAAAGTGCCGATCAGCCAAAAGGGCTTCAAAACAAGGTGCTCTCTGAGGGGAAGACGGTATGGGAAGTGCTCAACATGAAACCGCTGTCTATTCTTCCCCCCCCCCCCTTTAAGAGTCGGAGCGAGGAGTTAAGCAAATAGGGGAGGAAGTCCTCTACAATATTATCTGAGAGCCCAGACATTCGATTTAGAGAGACAGTCAGGAACAGCTAGATCACTGTGTCTATCAGCTCTGATCACGGTTTTGTTATTGCGTGCGGTGGGAACGAGCAAGGCTGGAGTGGGATTGTTTGTGCTCCGGTTGTTATTGTTGTTCATTTTCCTTCCACTGGAGGAAAGCATTCGGCGCTCTGAGCATCTAATTGAGAAAAGGACAGGTGAAGCGATTTGCAATCAGTCATATGCAGCGCGCGATGCTCGTGCTAGCTTCAAGAGGCCCGGCAAATAGGATACGCCGCTCGCCGAGCAGTGGCACATTTTGAAACTCGGTGAATATAACTCTCTTAGGATCAAGTTTAAATTATGTATGTGCAGTTCAGTGCTGAGCTCTGTAAACAGTTATGCACTTAATGGACTAGATGACTGACAGCATGCCTGCCGATGTTGCTGTTTTTGTTTTTTTTCTCTCTTCTGGGTATTGAGAAGGTTCAGGCTTATGTCAAGTAAGTATTCTTCTTTAAAAGAAAAGGATATCGGGGGTACAAAGACTGGCCAAAGCAAACTGGAAATCATAAGGACACGCTGGCCACAAAGAAAAGGGAAAAAAATTGAAAAGGTTTGCAGCCGCGTAAAAATATTTTAATTGAGCACGAGCATGACAACAGAAATATTTGTCTTGACATTGTAATTTTCCTTGCAGGACATTTATTTTTTATTGAATAGCTGCTGAAGTAAGGAGGAAAAAAGAAACCTTTAACAGGGTGTCTTCAAGTTTAATTGGCAGGAAGCCTTTGACCAGACCCAGCTGACATTGGATTTCACGCTACAAAAGTAATTGCCCGGAACTCAGTTAGTTACAGTGTTCAAAGTGCAAAATTTAAATTCCCTCTCACTTTTTTGATCACTGTGTTCAAGTCTTAATAATAATCCAACACAATGCAACACAATAGCATGACAGTATCAAAGGTTTTATGTAATTAATGAACTGCGGACTATATGTGCTGAAGCAAGTCACATCTCGTCTGCACAGCTGCTTGCCCACACTGTTGGAATTCAGCCGACACAAAGGACAGTATGCAGCTTGCAGGAAGCGTAAGGGCCAATAAAGTCAGTGTGCACATGTAAGGCTCAGGCTCTGAGGAGAAAAGGACCATTTCTTATAAGCAGGTAGGACGTGTACATGACGCCACACGGAGGTATTTCTTCCTGTGCAACATGCTGTCTGTTTGAGCCTCTTGGTGAATCAGTTCCAAGGCTTTTGTCCACTTTTCATCAAGCAACAATAACAACAACAATAACAACGGGCAGTTGTTTGTGCCCATGACTCATTCAGCTGAGGTCAGATTTGCCTGGGTTTAATTTTGGACCTTTGTTGCCTTCCTTGTTATTGTTCCCTCTTATTTTCTGTTGGGGCAGAGCTTTTTTTTTAATGCCGTACTGCGGTCCATTGAAAGGCCATGAAGTTAACAGTAAAGACGATCCCGTATATTCTTCTAAAAAAAAAAAAAATGAAAGGAACACTTTTTAATCAGAGTAGAGCTTTAAGTTGATTAAGCTTCTGGGATATTGATCTGGTCAGTTAAGTAGCAGAGGGGATTGTTAATCAGCTTCAGCTGCTTTGGTGTTGATGAAGTTAACAGCAGGTGCACTAGAGGAGCAACAAGTAGACGAGTCCCAAAACAGGAATGGGTTTATACATGGTGGATACTGACATTTTTCCCTACTTATCTGACAGTTTTTTTCTCTAGTTTTGCATTTGACTAGTGTCAGTGTCACCACTGGTAGCACGAGGTGATACTGGACACTACAGGGGTTGCACAGGTAGTGCTGTGTCTCCCTCCAGGGCCGTAGAAGCTCCTTTAAACATCAGTTTTCCCAAATAGGAACAGGATGAGCATGCCCAGAGCTACAAAATGACCTCCAGTGAGCGTGTCTGGCTAAACCACCAGAAAAAGACTTCATGAGGGTGGAATAACGGACCAACACCCTCTAGTGGGCCCTGTGCTCACTGGCTGGCGCTGTGGAGCTCAATTGAAATTTGCCATAGAATACCAGAATTGACTGGTCCACCACTGGTGCTCTGTGCTTTTCATAGGTTCACCCTGAGCACATGTGACAGACATGAAAGGGTCTGCAGAAGCCGTGGGAATTGTTGCAGTGCTGATAACATCGTTTAGCATGACGGTGGTGGGTCAGCGATGGTCTGGGGAGGCATATCCACGCAGGGACACACAGACCTCTACAGGCTAGTCAATGACCTCAGTCTAATAGAACACCTCTGGGACATTGTGTTTCAGTCCATCTGAAGCTGCACCTCACACTGTCCAGGAGCTCAGTGATGCCCTGGTCCAGGTCTTGGAGGAGATCCTCCAGGACACCATCTATCGTCTCATTAAGAGCATGTCTCCATGTTGTCAGGCATGAATTACAAGCACCTGGCAGCCGCACAAACTACTGAGTACCATTTTGAATTGCTGCAATGAAATTTCTGCAAAATGAACTATTTATTTATTTAGCACAACAACAGTCACCTTGAAGCGCTGCCACATCATTTTTTCACTTTGATTTCGTGGGTGTCTTTGAATTCAGCCCTCTGTAGGTTGATGATTTGCATTCCCATCAAACAATGTGACATCCTTTCATTACTAACACATTACCCAGTTCATATCAGTGTAGATATCCAGCATGACTTTTTTCCCCCAGTGAGATCTGATGTGTTTTCAAAGTGTTGCTTTAATTGTTTTAAGCAGTCTGTTTTACATCAGGTAAAATTAAAACCAAGGATACATACAGGCATAAAATTACAGCTGACGAGTCATTTTCACATTACTGCTCGTAACCAAAGTGTCTCAACTCAAAAATATCATACGTTGACGCAGCTGTTGGAAAGATTTACACATGCAAGGATTATGCTGTTCTCCTCCTTATGCAGCCTGCGCATACATTTATACATAAGGCTTCTTATCGCTGCCTGACATGTGGATACAATTCTGCTGACAAATATATATATGTGACACTATAGCAAAAACATCCTTGTGCCTTTATTGTAGGCAATTGTAGGTTTGTGCGTAACGATGTTTTTATACAGTATTATACAGGCGTGCCATTGAAAACAGAAAAAAGAGGCACTGACATCGCTTCTGCTCTACTTCCTTATCAATGAAAGCCAGTTTAAGTTAGCATAACAGATGTGGCCCATGCACGTCCTTCCACCTCAGTGAAGGAAGATGCCATTAATACATTTCATACTGGAGTGCAAATAAAACACACCTGGGTATGTGTGCATGCTTTTGGAAGTCGCTAAAGGGTCTTTTAAAGTGGCCTGTGCAAAGTTATTGCAAAAAGTATTTAAAATATGTATATTTTGTAATTGCTGTCATAAGTTTTTATTACAGGTGTCTGTGTCCACACCCTGTATACTGTAGCCAAGTCCCTAAAATATAGGCTATATAATTAATGTC
>VOQK01018012.1:10180-21661 GCA_015052645.1 Benitochromis conjunctus
AACATGATTAGTCTGATCACGTTGCCTGGCTTTCGTCATATAAGGCAGGACTGCAGACCAGATGCTTCTCTGGAAGCAACAACTTCACACATGCAGTTTTCCCACATAACCCTCCATGAATGCTCTTGTATGAGCAATCATTTGAGATATTTGCCACCTCAACACGATAAGGTTAGGCAACACAACGATATATACACTCTCATATCAGCCACACGCATGCACGCTTCTCTCATCACCTACTCCAGCGGCTGTTGCGAGTCGTCAAATGACAAGTCAGCCCAGAGATAGCCGATGTGAGAACTTGTTCTTTGTTTGGCACGAGTTACAGTAGAAGTACCAAGGTCAGGACTGCCTACTGGGTTATTTCTTTATTAAGTAAACACTGGGCAGCATAAGCATGTAAATCATAAATTACACAATCATAATGTTAGTTTAAAATTTGACCATAAAAGACTTTAGGGTTCAGTTTGATTTCAGTCTGGTGCTCCAAAACATGCAACAATATTTTCCACAGTGTTGCAGTCACATGTTGTATATCAGTTTCTACATGAGGATGTGTCAGGAGCATAAAGAAGCATTTCCATGCAGCTCTCAAAGCAGGGGATGCTGATACTGAGACATACTGTCATATTAGTATATTTTGTGTCCCTCTGTTGCTCCTTTATACTTTCAGTAGAAGTCTTCTGTATTGTACCCGATTATTACCTTTTAACATTAATGCGAATGAGCTCAATCTATCATCAATTTAAGGGCAGAAATATTAATCTGTGCACTGTGGATTCATCTAAATCTCTACAGCATCTGTGACTCTGAGGACATTCAGGATACCAACAAGTTCCTCAGCAGTGAAACATTTACTCCACGTCAATGTTTGAAGCAAGTCTTTAGATAAAGTACTGAACAAGAATCACCAATCGTGTTGTGACTGGTTGCACTGATGGAATATTTTTGTTGTAGTTGGCATGGTGTTGGAAATGAGGTGAATATTTCTCAGTGGGGATGATTGTGCTGCAGGAGAAATTACTTAAAAATTCTGAAAGTGGACTACATGTAGCTTATAGTGAGTTTTTCAAGGCTGCAGGTAGATGTCTAACTATTACAATAAGCTTAGATATGTGAACTTTGTCTTAACTATTTGATCTGTATTTTCATCTTCAGGTGCTGTTACCAGTAGGTTACAGAAGTAATAATATCATTGCTGAGTATTGCTGAATTAAGTGTTATTATGAACTTATTGACTTCTTTCTTTATTCCTGCTTTTTAAAATAAATGTCATGTTCTGCAGTATAGCTCACCCTATTAAACTGGAGCCACTGCTCTTTATATCAAGCATCACAAGAGTAAATCATGGTGTCAGAGCTCTATCAATGATACTGACTTATTTTTAATTGCTTTTGCACAACTTTTTTCATACTAATATAGACTCATCTGCCACTTCATTAGTTACACATTGCTAATACTGAGTTGGACCCCTTTTGTGTTCAGAACTGTTTTAATTTTTCGTGGTATAAATTCAACAAGATGCAGGAAACATTATCAGAGATTTTGCTTCATATGGACATGTCAGCATCACACACTGCTGCAGATTGGAATAGCCACTTATCCACGATGTGAATAAGAAGATGGTTACACTGTGTCAATAAAGTGATGCTTATGATCAGCAACCAGACCAATCAAGGCTGTGGCAATTAAATGGTTCTCATTTGATACTGAGGTGCCCAAATTGTGCCAGGAAAATATCCCTCACACCATCACATCACCAAGCAACCTTGTTGATATAAGGCAAGATAGATGCATGGTTTCATGTTGTTTATGCTAACTTGTGACCTTACCATCTAAATATCGCAGCAGTAATTGAGACTCACCACAGCAGGCAGCATTTTTCCAATCTTCCAAATGGAAGTTGCCTAATTTTGGTGAGGGTATGTGAACTGTAACCTCAATTTCCTGTTCCTAGCTGACAGGAGTAGCATCCACTTTGGTCTTCTGCTGCTGTAGCCCATCTGCTTCAAGATTTGATGTGTTGTGCATTTCAGGATGCTCTTCTGCAAACCTGGGTCTTAACAAGTGGTTATATAAGTTACTGTTGCCTTCATATCAGCTCAAAACACTCATTATTCTCTGACCTCTGGCATCAACAGTGAATTTTCACCCAGAGAGCTGCTGCTTCTCTTTTTCTGGACATTTTCTGTAAATCTTTGAGATGTCTGTGTGGGAAAATTCCAGCAGATCAGCAGTTTCTGAAATATTCAGACCAGCCCATCTGACACCAACAACGATGCCACATTCAAAGTCACTTAAATCACCTTTCTTACCCATCCTGATACTCAGTTTGAACTTCAGCAGCTCATCTCAATCATGTCCACAATCCTAAATACATTGAGTTACTGCCATGTGATTGGCTAATTAGAAAACTCAAGTCATAGTTTAAGGTTAGGCTGAGAGTTTCCAGTGGGTTGACATTTGTTAGATTCAATTACTTACTATATTCTACCTTTCTCCATTTCTTTCTATAACACAAGTAGCTATTTGCAAAACTATTGGTAAGATTACCATGATCATGATCGCCACCTCAACCATTCAAGGGTGTGGTGATTCATCTGAGTTACAATTCTCTTTCCCCAAGTGACCTCCCACCCCCTCCATTCCAAGTCCATTGGCTTTAATCCACCATTTACCAATGATTACTCATACTGCACCACTTGGTACCCTGACCTAAAAAGAGGGTAGAACTGGGGTTCATCGGTGACTTCTTTATGATAGGATAACCTGTGAGGCCTCTCAGTTGCCTCTGTAAGTATTAATAAGTGACCTATTTCTTGTGTTGTTTTTTTTTAAATTTTTTAATGGTGGATACATTTTAATGGTCGTTGCAAATATTACTATATATCATACAGAGATAAACATAAATTTTTCTCTTTGTTTCTCTTCTCATTGTCAATGACTTCGCAGGTACATCTGGGTGAAGCTACAAGAAGGTCTGATTTTTCATCTTAACACTATCCACAAGAAAGCAACCCATGAACTGCATTTGATAAACCAGAGGGATACACTAACAAAGGTAAGTGTCTGATCAACGACCCAGATTTTATGAGTTTAGCTTCTCATTGCCTTTTGGCTTGGCACCATGATAATTTAAACTAGTGCTGATACTTACTTCACATTTATATTCTCCTTTTTTTTTTGTTTTAATTTCTTTTTTAAGTCTGCAGTGAGTTAGGCGTGAAGGTCCAAACATAAAGGGATACAGAACAGACACCGAAACCTCAGTAAAGGGAAACGGAACAAGCAGCAGACTCTTTCATTGCCTTGTTCTGTGACTCTTCCCTTCCCTCAGATCAACAACACTCGGTGCTCTCACTGAACATGTGTCAAAAAAGGAGGTCAACACTCAAGCAAAGATGAACCCCTATGTTACTTCTCACTTCAGGAGGGATCTCTTCCCCCATTTTCATTTGTTGTAGACTTTTTGTTTACCCTGCTTTTACTGGTTGGATGAAATGACTTGCTCTGTATTTGGAATGTTATAGCAGTAGCTCCTGCTTCTTGCTTTGCTGTTCTCTCTGTACCTTCAGCTGTGCACGGTTATGGTTGAGTAACTGATTCTGTCCACTGGTTCCTAAATGATTATGGGTTGCATGATTTTTACACTTTGTCAGGATTCAGTTGTAAGGGCTTCTGGGAATGATTGGGCAAGGTAAATGCTAACATTACAAGTACATATTTTCATTAGCAGATGTATTTGCATGTTTTTCTTGCTTTACTTAAGCATTTAATAATCATTTTGATATACTGATGATTTTGTATACTTTTGCATGATCATTAGTTGATAACTTGTGGTTCACTTTAAAGATTCTCTAGCATGCTGATGTTTTTGGTGTTTTTGCTTTTTTTAATATCTACAAATAACTTTTTTTTGGAGGAATCTCCATGATGCTCAAATAGCCTTCGTGATCTGGTTCAAACAGGGATGCCAAGTATGAGTCTACATGACAAAAAAAAACTGTTGCAGCCTCCTGATTTGACATACACCTGACCTGTGAACTCTGGAGCTTGACCTCTGTAGAAAACAGATCAAATCAGGTGATTGCTGTACTCAACTTTTCCCTCTTCGTAAATCTCCCATGTGAAGCTAGGTAACTTTAGAGATAGGGAAAATAATCATCCTCTGATGTTTTCTTCCCCTTTTCTAATCTGTTTTCAGTCATAGGTGATTTCTTAGCCCTAACGCTGAGCTGTGTTGAGGTATATCTTCGTTGAGGCTGTAAATGTAGTTATTGCTGTTATTACTAACAGCAGTACACTTCAGGTCAATATTATCTAGAAGCCAGTGCACAAAACAATGGCCATTAAACAGTTTTGCAGACACTTAAAAAGAACATATGAAATTGTTAAAGCAGTGACATGACTGGAAAAGAAATGGCAAACAAAGCATGTTTTTTTTTCAGTTGGGTCCCTAGTGTTGGGAACAAAAGTTGTATTTCCTTTATCTGTGAAAACAAGTGATGAGAAGAGCTTAAGCCAGCTGAATCAAGATATCTTGGCAATGAATTATGAATGATAAATAATAACAGTAGAGATTTAATGGTTTTGTATTGTCTTTTTCCTCATGCCCTTCTCAAGTGGTTGTGAAAGTGAAGAGAAGTTTGATTGTAAGAATTGGCATGTTTCTTTCTTTTTCGACTGCATGTTGGAAGTTATCATACTGTTCGATCTGAATTTGGCTTTGTTTTCTATGCTCACATTTTATATTGTCACATTTTTATCCCATTGTCTTGCTCCACTGCATTATCGGTTCATAGTTTTTGAAGTGTTTGTCAAATGATTCCTGCTTGAGCAAAAAACCTCAAGACTATCCTTTTAGTGTTTTCTACTATATAGAACCAATCCTGCATGCTTTTCTGATGTATGTTGAAGTTCAGCTCTACCACTCCTTCTCAAGTGAAATTTTGCAGATCACAGAGTTGGACTCTTTGGGCTACTATTGAAATTGTTATTTTCAGCTCACCTCCTTTCACTAAAGTGACTGTGATTTAAGGTCATTGGTTGTTAGTGAACTCTACAAGAAAGCCCACTAGCTTGCTGGGAATCCGTTACTGAAAGGACTGACTGTACAGAGAAACAGAATAAAAAGTTGTGGAAAAGACACTGAAGAAAGTGACTGACCAATGGCCTTGGAGGGAGTTATCCTCTGGTTACCATTGGGCACCATGGACCTACAATTATCTCTGTATTAAAAGAGACTGACTGTGACGTTAACACCACACATAATTTCACTGACTGTGTCAAGGTGATTACTCATTACATTGATAATCAAGGCACACTTATAAATACAGAGAACAAGTAGCAGATGATGGGGGCGGCACGTGTAAAACGACGCTTCAGTGCTGTGGTGGATGGGCCAGTGGAGGAGGAGGAGGTCATGAGGCTAGCACAGAGTGCTGCAGATACATCTGGCGGAGGGGGGAGCCCAACGGGGTCAGGGACCCCAACCAGCCCCTCTCCGACCCATGCCCTCAATGGCAAAGCTCTGCCTCTTCAGAGCAACACCAACAATGCCCGGAGGCATGGTGCCATTGGAGAGCCAGCTGGAGGAGATGTAGGAGGAGAAGGTGGGTTGAGAGGAGGAAGAATGTGTTCAGGGCCCAAGAGTGGAAGAGGCAGTAGTGTAGGAGGGAGAGGGGAAGGCCGTTCTTCATCAGACCAGGATTCACTCTCTTCCCCCTCCACTACCAGCCGCCGGCGCAGTAGGCGCTCAAGCCGCCGGCCCCGACAACGCTTTGTGGGCAAGGACGGACGCTGCAACGTCACCTTTGTCAACATGAGCGAGAGGGGCCAGCGGTATCTCAGTGACCTCTTTACCACTTGCGTGGACATCCGCTGGCGATGGATGCTGGTCATCTTCACTCTCTCCTTCGTTCTCTCCTGGCTGCTCTTTGGATTTGCCTTCTGGCTCATTGCCTCCGCACATGGAGACCTCTCCATTCGGCTTACCCCCAGCTCAAGTTCATCTCCAGGATCAGGAGATGCCAGCTCTGGAGGAGAGTCTGATAGAGAGGCAGTGGTTGAGGAGCCATGCTTCTTCCAGGTGAACAGCTTCATGGCAGCCTTTCTGTTCTCCTTGGAGACGCAGACATCCATCGGTTATGGCTTCAGAAGTGTGACCGAAGAATGTCCCCTGGCGGTGGTGGCGGTCGTTTTGCAGTGCATTGTGGGCTGCATAATTGACGCCTTCATCATCGGGGCAGTCATGGCAAAGATTGCCAAGCCCAAGAAGCGCAATGAGACCCTGGTGTTCTCCGACACGGCTGTAGTGGCGCTGAGAGATGGAAAACTCTGCATGATGTGGAGGGTCGGAAACCTACGTAAAAGCCACCTGGTAGAAGCACACGTCAGAGCACAACTACTGAAGGTAAGTGGAAAAATAATCATACTGATGAAAAAGGAGGCCAGAAAACAAGCTTAACATGAAAAAGGTCAAAGAAGTTATCTGGTGATATTAACGGAGACAGGGAAAAGTCAGGAATGCACCAAATAATTGAGGTTGCTACTGTGATAGAGCAGTAGAGGGAAAAAAGGTCACGGTAGAGAGAAAGAGAGAGCGCTGAGACCATCTGGCTCGTATTCTGTGGACCGGAGTTAATGAGAGCTTGTTTTATTTTCCCTCAGGGGTTAGGAAGATTTACCATGGATTAACTTGCCCACAATTCTTTAACTGAGGACCATTGTCCTTCGTCATCTCATTTCCTCTTGTATACTGTATCTCTGTGGGTTCTGTGATTGTTTTCTATGACTACTGAAGTTTACCCTAATGTTTGTCCTTATATCAGCAGTTTGCATGTGTGTTCCCTCTGGATTTTCTGTAGGATCAAAATCTGTAGAGCATTTTGGCTGCAGCGTGGAGAATTTGATCTCTTATAATAGCATGGCCATATCAAAGTTTAGGCAGGGCAGATGGGATTAAGTTTGAGGATAAAGGGAAAAAGGGAATTGTGAATGCTAAAACTGGATATTGTTCAATAGCAAGGTTGGGTGCGTGATAAGCCTATGGATTGGCAAGGTGACTAAAGAATTGCATAGTGAGATTCAGATGAATATAATAACCAAATGCTAGGCAATTCAGTCAGAATAAGATTATTAATTTACAATGCTTTCATCAGATTACCTTTTGAAAATGTCAAGTGTTACCTTCAAGGTGATATCATGGTGTAAATAATTATCCTTTGTTCCAATAATAAAAATCTGTTTTCTATTTAATATTTCCTCAAAAGCCTTAATCAACTGAAATATCTAATGTGGGAAGTTATATGGACCAAAAAATGACTGTGCTTTACTTTATGTTTCAAACCTGCTGCCAGTCAAGGGTGACACCAGAGGGAGAGTACCTCCCACTGGACAACGTGGACATCAACGTGGGGTTTGACACCGGCACTGACCGCATCTTCTTGGTGTCGCCTGTAACAATTGTCCATGAAATCAATGAAGAGTCGCCTTTCTTTGAAATGGACCAAAAAGCACTGGAGAACGACTCTGACCTGGAGGTGGTGGTCATACTTGAAGGCATGGTGGAGGCCACAGCCATGACCACGCAGTGCCGCAGCTCCTATCTGGCTACTGAAATCCTCTGGGGACACCGCTTTGAACCAGTGCTCTTCGAGAGGAAAGATGGCTACCAGGTGAAAACAGAAGTACAGAAAGAAAACTCTTTTTCTGTTTAATCCTGACACAGCTTCCAGTCTTTGAATCTAAGACCATTTTAAGTCATCACTGATTCATAGCCATGACTTCATATCTATTTTATCAGGTTTTGTGATAAAATAGGAGTGAAGCTCGATAATCAACTTAATCCTGTCCAAGCTGGTTGGTCAATTTGCAACATTTTGTGTTACTAGATAAATCAGTCATATTGATATAGGTGATTAATTTAATGCTTGACCAAGGTAGTATTCTTCATCTGATGGATATGAGTCATTCTCTTCGCTCAATTCTGCTGTCATATCTTTGATTGCATACTTTCATGCTTACACTTGTTACTTTCAGCATGTTTACATTAACAAGTATAGCTACATGCAGGGAAATACCACCACCATGGTAATGTGTTCATAACAGTCAAGAAACTGTGTTTTCACTCGCAATAGTTGGCATGTGTTGGCATGTCGTTTGGCGTCAATGTGTGTTTGCTTGCTGTCTGCAAAGTAGAAGCTAGATATTTGGTCAAAGGCTTGACGACATATGTGACAAAGCACATGAAAGTGCGCCAAAGACGCAGACCGAAAATCCCAGCTGTGCACAGAAACGACCAAGAGATGATTCAGTCAAGAACAGCCAGACTTCATCAGCCAGAAAGCATCAGAAATTTAGCACTACACAGATTTTAAAATTAAGCATCAGCAAAAGTAAAATCAGCCCTAAATGTACATTACATATGTATTGTTTTGATCCTGGGAGAAAACAAAAGTCACTTTAGGATTGGATCTTGAAAGGCATCCGGCATACAAAAATCTGCCAAATCAAACATGCAGACCCCTGCGTGAATAAGGAAGCACTCAAACGTAGCCTCTTCTATTCAGCAATAGACATTCTTCAACTAAACATCAGCAGGGTAGCATTGTCATTTGAGCCTTTTGAGCATTTAACTAAAAGCCACTGTTCTACCCTTTTTTCCAGGTGGATTACTCATTTTTCCATCGGACCTACGAAATCCCGAACACACCTTCCTGCAGTGCTAAAGATCTGGCTGAGCAGAAGTACATTCAGAGTTCACGGTCGTCATTCTGTTATGAGAACGAAGTAGCTCTGCAGCTTGCCTCCCCTGACGGTGAGCTGGGTCAAAACCTTGAGATTGTCTCCCCACCGACCCGGAGGCAATCCCTGGCAGAACATCTCCACTACAACTGAACCGAAGGGAAAGACACAGAAAACCGACTTCAGAGAAAGAACAGATATGATGATGGGAGGCAGAATAGTAGAGCCTTGAATAAACCAGTGTACAATAAAGGATGGGAAGGAACGCTATTGACAGTGATTAGAAGAGGAAGAAATATTTAGTGCGAACATTAGGAAGTTTGGGATTACTCTTTTGGTGAGTTGGGTTTGGTACACTGACCTAGTTGTCTAATTGGTCCTGGCAATCTTCCAAAATCATTGAAAACTGCTAAGTCTCACATCTGGCCCATCACTACCACAGCACATGGTCTGACTCTAATGCCAGACTGACAAGGGTATGCAACAGCGCCCCATGGTGGCTACAATATGCAACTGCCCCTCCGTTTTTATGACAGGAAGATTTTGACCTCTGTTGGAGGTAGTGTTTTAGCTTCTGAGGAATGTATTCCACTAACATGCTGACCTATCACTTTTGTTCTTTTATTTTCTTATGGTAAGTATGAATTATGCACTTTTTGTGATACTGCGGCATCAGGGACTGAGAATGTATTTGAGATAAGCCAAAGCAGAGCAACAGTAACATGGGGAAACAGCTTAAAACTAGCAGCGGTTTTGAGATGTTTCTTCCATGTAGATGTATTTTCTCTGTGTTGTTTTGTTTTTTGGCTTTTTTCCATGTGTGAAGCAAAGAAAAAGATGTGCACTGATTGTAAACTTTTCTTGATTTTGTGTTGAGTGGAATAGCATGATTGTAGTGTCTCAGACCACACAGATGTGATGATCGCCATGCATTCTTTTATGGCGCTACTATCAAAGTATGGTGTCATCTGTTATGTCACTAAAAGCAGCCTCGCTATTGTTTTGCTATGTTACTTTTGCATTCATGTACACTTTAACTGAGCTATACTGTTATCTTGTAAGTGTTGGTGGTGCAGACTGAATATTGAATATAAGGCAATAGCGTTGGAGACCTACACTCACATCCAACATCTTTCCATTTCTACATCTCTGCAAGAAGTGGATGAAGATTCAACTAGAAACTACATCAGACTTACAGAAAATTAAATCTGTTTTTTTTTTTTTTTTTGCTCAGAAAATCATGTAACTTCCTTATAATTGTAAGGTATTACAGTTGGTTTTGCTCAACGTGAGCGCAGTGCAGTAGGTGATAGGTGGTGCCTTCATAACAGAGCAGACATTTTGCAAATGTCCCTTCATCTGCAGCTGCATGATGTACAAAATGTTCTTGAATTGTATTTTTTATCATGTTCATTTGCAAGACGACCACTTTTAGTTTGCAGTATGTGCTAAGATGAAAACAAACTGAGCAATCCCAATATAAACGTACAGTGATGAATGAATCTTTTACCTGTAATATACTGTAAGCTATGTAATAGTTGCACTTTCTAGATATATTACAAAGCACCAGGGATATTTCTGTTTATTTTAACATTAATAATTAACAGTAAAT
This sequence comes from Benitochromis conjunctus, assembly GCA_015052645.1. Lineage (NCBI taxonomy): Eukaryota > Metazoa > Chordata > Actinopteri > Cichliformes > Cichlidae > Benitochromis > Benitochromis conjunctus. Next base: position 20,538 of record VOQK01018012.1, read on the forward strand.
AATGCCACCTCAGTATGTAAGTGTTTGATTGCATAATGTGTTGGCAAAGTGTGGGGAGGGAAATGCGGTATTGAGAGTTGACCAGTAATCAGCCTGTCCGACGCACAACCTGGATACTTGTTGTTTGCACTTTGCACTAATTATGGAGACGAGTATCACTGATGAAACTCTACAAAAGCACAGTAGCGTTGCAGGAACAGCACAGGCTAAGTTCAGTGCATCGATCGCAGTGTTTTGACTGATAACATATTATCTGTTACAAATAGTGTTAATGCTCTTCCATGTCTGTCTTCCCTTTCACTTCTCTATTATGGCTACCATTTTCTATTTATAGGCTGCACAGGAGGTCATGTCATTTTCTCCCTGCCTCCACTTCCATGAAATGTAACTTGAACTTACAGCACCATCACTTTACTATGATGGGGCTTTTTAAACACAGCAGAAAGAAATAGACGAATTGATTTGGATTCACTTTTCACAGTACAGTACATTTTATATGTAGTGTAAAGCACAGAGTACTATACTGTAATACCTCTTTTTTAAATAAAATAGTGAGATGAAATCAACAAAAGCTACTGTTCTAGGGTTTTGGGAGGTTTTTTCTGAGGAGAAAGGGATTTTTTTTTTCTGCTCCAGCAGACACTAGATACATAATTTCAGAGCTGCCTGAGGCACAGAGCACTTCCAGAAGAAAGAGAACTGTGTTATAGATGAAATAAAACACAGGGATTCAATTGTGTTTATTGGGTGTGTCATTATTTATTCTCCTTGCACTCTTTGTGCTTCACCTGGTAAGCCTATATATGTTTTAAAAGGACATTGCACTGTAGCAATTTTACATGAAAATCTTCCTTGTGTTGTAGTTTCAGGGATTATTTCAGCTGATGGCAGAAAATGTAACCGAACAATGAATTATTTATAGAGGGGAAAAACTTTACGATGTAAGTAAAACTGTAGTAATCAAGTGTAACTTGATTACTATGTTTACCCCTTATTTTCTTATCAAAATTAGAATATTACATGAAAATTATATCACTGCTGATGAATCAGATTCAGAAACACAGCCTGTGAAAAGAATTGTGTTCTGACTAAAAGGACACAGAGCAGGTGTGGCATGGATGATT